>VDFB02292704.1:0-80000 GCA_007258455.2 Sequoia sempervirens
AAAAACTCCTTGTAACCAGTAAAACCCATTGACACTTCAACAATGAGACTATTGACATGTCTTAAACATATCATGGACTGCGATCTTCTCAAGATATTTGCATTGTGATATGAAAGTATCACATATGAAGGTGGTTGTTTTCCTAATAAGAGATTTGATTTCCTAGTTTGGGCTTATGATAGGGATAAAACCTTCATGAGGAGACAAGCAAGCTCTTCCTCAAAACTTAAAAAAAAACTAAAAACCCTAACAAAACAGAGTATACCTAGAAAGATGTGAGTATGAAGGCTTCTAGGAAAGCCTTGAATATTATCTCAAAGTGGGCATGATCTGTCCTCAAAAACTTGGACAATCTCCTCATGCATGCAATGTGTCTTCAAACCCTTATGAATATCTACAGTGTGGATGAATTCAAAGCCAACAAAGAAATGTTTCTTCAAAGAAAACTCAATGTGCCTTTATCCCAGATCTTGTCAACAATGTGGATAGATGCTAGTGCAACCAACTACTGGTTCTACGCCATGCCCTCGAAAAATATTTGGTTCTTCCAACCAACAAACTAAAAAAACCCTAACCTTCCTCTTGTTATGTGGCTCAATAGACACAAGGAATTAAAATTATCTTTTTCATTGTTTGGCGCCCAAAAAAATTTAGTCAAAATTCTCTTTTTCATTGTTTGATGCCCAAAAAAACTTAGTCTTTCACTTTCTTTTTTTATTACTTTCTGCTTTATTTTCCACTTCTTTTTTTACACAATGATAAAATTAGTCATTTATTTAGTCATTTATAGCTGTGTTACAAAAAATGACTAGAATTTAATCATTCATTAGTTTTCGTGACTAAAAGTTTTAGTCATGTAGTAATTTATTTGCCAAATTCTACTAGTGCATGGCCTATAGTCAAGTCTACAATCATATCAATATTAAGCAATGAAAAGTCATCCTTAAGAGAATCCTTATAGAGATCACAAAAGTCAATGAAAATGAAAATATGACCATTAGGCTTGCTAACAACAACAATATTCAATATCCAACACGAATAGTTGATAGGGTAGATAAAGCCTACTTTTAACAACTTCTCTATCTTAGTCTTAACCAACAAAACAGCATTGGGATTCATCTTTCAGATATTTTGTTTAGTGAGCTTAGCATCAAGACACAAGACAATATTGTGCACCACCATGGACTCATCAATACTAGGCATGCCCTCATATGACCAATAAAAAGTATCAAGATGAGAATGTAACAATTCAAAATGTTTCATAGATTCTTCTATAGAAAGGAACCTCCCAATCTTAATCACCCTTTTAGAAGATTTAGGATCCATGGAAACATCAATAGTATCCCCTTTAAGGAGAGAAAATACAGTGTTCAGGATGGGAAATGGGAACATTGTCATCCACATTAGATAAAGGATCCTCCTCATCCATAATCAAAATAGATTCTCCAAAGTATTCTTGTTTATGCAAGTGATACGAGAATCATCATTTATGGTGATAAGGAGGTATATGAGAGTAGACACCTAAGAATTCCTCTAGTGATTCCTCCAAGGATAAAATATCCAAAGGGACTTCATTAGATTCTACTCTAATCTCAATTAGATCAAGATGAATTAGATCAAGGGGCTCGAAAGAAATCATGTTGACACTCCATCATGGTTTCTGCTTAGATTGTTCAAAAGAGAAATAAAGCCCCAAGTTATGCTTACGAGGCCTAACTTGGATAGGGCCTTAAATTCCTTGTTTGATATGCCCAAAACCTTTACGCCCATAACCATACTTAGAAACAAGTTTATATCTAGGTCCATAATGTGTTTGCAAAGCCTAAGAAGAAGGTGGACCCACATAGAGAATGCCATTCAACCAATGAGTATCGAATGCATCCACAAGATCAAAATCATCCTTCTTGTAAGAACTACAAACATTATTTATCTTCCTTAGCAAGGTTATAATCATCTTCCTTGATAGGAATTCAATTTATTTTCTCGACAGGAGGACAATTAGCTTTCTTAGTAGAGGTGTATGAGTCTGTTGGAAGGTTGAGGTGGATGAGGATGAATTTTTATTATCTAATGAAGAAATTAGAGAAATACAAGGACCCCCAATCATCACCAAAACCTACATTCAATTCAGAATAAGAAATGGAGGAGGAATTAGGATTGTTCACTTTAGGTCGATCTTCTTAAGGGCATCCACTTCAGGGGAAACCTTTAAGGAATGCACCACTGAAGAGCAGGCTAACAAATTTGAAGATAATGATGGAATTCTATTTTTCATAGTGCAAAGTATTGAGGCTTATCCAACAACTTCCAACTCACAAAGGTGCATAGCCTCAGGGTCAGCCCTAATTGTAATCACTACATTATTAGCAAAAAAAACTATACAATGATGTAAGGTAGAGGTTACAACCACAAAAGCATGAATCCAAGGTCTTCCCAAAATAATATTGTAAGGCAAAGGACTAAGAATTACATAAACTAAGGTGGGTATGGTAATGGGTCCCAACCTTAGAGGCAAGATTATTATACCTAGGGCTTGATGAACATCATTATCGAATCAATGAATATATAGAGAAGAATTAGCTAAAGAGGAAGAATCAATTTTAATCTTAGGTAATAAGTCTATGCCACATACATTGAGAGCTAAACCGGTTTCAATGAGGGAACACCTAATTCTTATTTTATTAATAATAACTATAATCATCAAAGGGTTCACTTTCTTTTATGATTTTGAGGATGGGAGTTCTTATAGATAGAACACGATGTTTGGTGAATCTGCATGAGTGTGAGCCATCAATGCATTAACATCCATTGACCTAGTAGAACAAGGAAAGGAGACCTTTTGCAAGTTTTCCTAAAGCATACCTTGATAAACGTGTGTAGACTGAAGAAAGTCCCATAATTAGATCTTAGCCAAAGTAACATGGAGTTTCTCAACAAGATCATAATCACCAAGCACTTTAGTCATGGGTTTAGGTGTTGAAGGAAGACTTGGTGGGTATGTGCAGGATCATGATGGGCCAAAAAAGTGGCGATATGATGGGTATGTGTAGGGTATGTGGTTGATGACTTTTTTCTTACCCAAAAATGATGAAACTAAAAGGGTTTTTAAAGTATATTCTTAGCTTTCCATCAATATAAATTATGCTGTACTTTTAATTTAATAAATAATTATTATTCATTTTCTATTTGAATTATGACTAAAGTCCTGATTGATAGGCTGATTGAAAAACATCTATAGCTTTCAAATGGTATCACATTTTTTGAATCCAGAACATGCGTCACATTTTATGCTTTGCATACTATAGGATTAAAAAAAAATTGAATTTCACAAATTTTTGACCAAGTTAAGGTGGTTAGACACAAGTTTTTTATATTTTTCAAAAGTTTTAATAAAAAAATCATAATTAACTATTTACTTGGAAAAAAATTACAAAAAAATACTCACTGTAATAAGAGTCCTCTACTATACCTAAAATCTTGTAAAAATTTTTAATCATTTTATTGTGGTTAGGGTGGTTAGATAGACACCTACTTCTTATTTTTTCCCTAAAAAATTTAAGTAGTAATCGCATTGAAATTTCAAATTTTCACCAAATAGATTTAAAAAATAAAATAACCTAGTAGTTTAGAAACTACATTCAATTTGCTACAAATTATATTCTTACATATTTTTGAAATAATATAGATAACTTATTCAATTTTTTACGTCAAGTTGGCTAACTCTAATTTTTCTAAATTTTTTGCCACTTAAGGGCCTGTTATTTCTATGATGATCCTGCACATACCCTGGTTGAGAAGTTGATAAAGAAGTCAAAATAAAAGTAGGTTGAGAAGTAGATTGATTTAATTTTTTTTGATTTCATCTACTATAATATGTATGTTCTATGACATATGAACATGTAGCTTTTGAGAATCTCGTATAAAGGTCCAATAGATCATCAAAGACTGTAACCCCACAAATAGAATGAATCCTCTTAGGATAAGGGCTATCTAGAGTCAAGTAAATAATGAGTCTCTTAGGTGTTTTAGGGGTCACATAAATAGTCACTACATTCACAAATTCCTAAACTTGTGAAGAGGAAGTAAACGGTTGTGATGAAGAAGTTCATGTGGAAGATCTATAGATAAGAGAAGATACCTCTAATAACTCATCTAGGGAACCCTCTAACATATCAAAATCTTCTTTAGAAAAGGAAAATGTTATCAAAAACATTAAAACATTTCTGAAAAATATCTAACATGGTTCACTTCAGGTTCACCAAAAATGTAGTGAATAGGGATTCAATGCTCCCAAGTCTCTAAGACACAAAAGAGTATCAAGGGAGCTAATTAACTTAAGCTAACTCAAACTACCTAATAATATTAACTGAGAATATCAAGATGAAAGAGATTCCAAAACGTATGAAAAAGAAGAGTTCTAGGATTGATAACAAACAAACAAATTCAACGACTAAAAGAGCATATCATTGAGATTCCTAAAATAGAGGGAGGAGCTCTTGGAAAAATGATGGAAGCACAACATCAAGACCTCAATGTAGTGCACTGAAGTCCCAGGGATGCACTAGCATCGTATACGAACATGCCACTAAACCCTTAGACAAAACTTCAAAGGATCTGCTAAAAAACCAGAATCTAAGGTATGTTTATGCTATTAATTTAAAACAAAGTGAGAATGTAGATAAATGAAAAAGAAGGAAAGAGACTAACTTACAATACACCATGAACTTTGAAGCCTCCTCCTAAGCTCAATGGGAGAAACCTATACACAAGGAAAATGCAGAAGAATGTTGGGGCCATTTTGGGGCTTGCCACAGTCAAACCCCCATTTTCATGTTCCCACCTCCACAGAACGCTAAATAGATAGAGAGAAATAGACACAAAGTAAAATATCTACACAAGAGTGATTAAATCAAACCCCACTATGAAGGAGAACCCATATCATGAAATATACACCAAAGTGATAAAATAAAACCATGCTATGAAGGAGAAACGATATCACGTAATAGAGATAAAATAATTAGTATGCTATCAAATTGATAAGAAGCAAGATATCATTACCAATATTCTATGGCCCCATTTTGGCTTGATAGACGCAATATTGAGTGCTTGCAAGAGAGATTTGGCTATTGAAGAGACTTCAATCTAGCAAAGCTTCATCGTAAGATGAAAATGGAGAAGAGAAGAGCAAGGAGAGAAAGTTAGGATGCAATAATATTGCAAATGAGAGTGAAAAAATGAGTTTTGTTCAGCTGCATGGGAAGGAAGAGTCGTTACTCTCAAAATAATTCCATAGAGACACATGTAATAGGTCAAGAAATCCAAGATTCCTCATTTAAACTCACAAAATTATGGGGATGCTAGCATGCTGTGTAGATGTCTACATGCCACGTAGGTGTCCAATTCACCATTTCATGAGAAATGAGGTGGAAAACTATTGTTGCTTCATCATTGCTCCTTGTGAAATCACAAAATTTAGACTCATAACATTCTTGTCATAAATGTAGACAGGTGCCATAAATGTGAGGGTCAAATGTAAAAATCTGAAATTGCCATGGGGTACAATTTTATGACATTACACCTAGCTAAGAAGGGGGACCCATTCATCCATGGGTGAATGAGTCCTTGCCCAAATTTCTAGGACACACTTAGTCAAGAGAAATATAATAATTGGATGCATTTATTTAGTGCTTGTAATAATTAGATATCCTTCTCAACCCTTTATCTCCATCAAGCAAGCTCAACTTTTCATCCATTTACAACCAAATACTATATACCAAACCCTTAACCATTTATCAAAATATCTCACTCAAGTTCACTTGTTATTCTTTCAAAATTTCTATTGAGCACACATTCAATCAATGATCTTAGGAAAATATCTCAATAGGAGGCTCATTATATTGGTTTGGTATTTCTTAGAATAATCTTGAGTCTTTGCTTGATTTTGTGTTTGTTTGGTTTTTATTTCTTAAATCATTCACATTGATCACATTTCATGCATAAATAGGAGCATTTCCACCTAAGTAGTGTTGGTGTAATTAATTATTTAATTACACTTAGATAAGTTTACTTAGGTATTTAATTATATTCCTAGATATCAATTACTAGGTGATAGGTTCACGTGTTTGCTTAGGATATGAGATTCCTTCTAGAACTTGGATGAGTTGTCTTTTCTAGAAGTCTTATCTTATCTAGCATCATTTCCTAGGTAGTTAGTTTTCACATGTCATAAGATTATGGCACATGTCAACATCATATTGCATACTAAATCTCAACCTTGCCTATATAAGCAAGGAATCATATATACTTTTCCATATTCAATTTGGAATTCTTGCATCTTAATGATAACATGATATTTCTGCCATTTCTCTCTTGTGGAAGTTATTTTGTCTTGCAGGTGATCCTAGGGTGTTTGAGGAGTTCACCATAAACTCCTGCAAGTAGGAGCAGAGCTGCCCAAGTAGAGAAAATATTTCTAAGTAGAAGCATAATCACCCAATTAGGAATGGATCTGCCTAAGTAGGAGTAGAGCCATCCAAGTAGAGAAGATCTACCTAAGTAGGAGCAGAGTCACTCAAGTAGGAGCATATCTACCTAAGTAGGAGCAGATCCACCTAAATAGGAGCAGAGCAATCCAAGTAGAGTAGGATCACCTAATTAGGAGTGAATTATCCTTAGTAGAATAGGATTACCCAAGTAAGAGTACAATTTCCTTAGTACGGCATGATCACCCAAGTTGGAGTAGATCCACCAAAGTAGGAGCAAAGTTGTCCAAGTATGTGTAGATTCTCCTAAGTAGGAATGGAACATCCCAACTAGGAGTGGTAACCTAAGTAGGAAGAAAGCAACCCAAATGGAGTAGTATTTCCCAAGTAGAGAAAATCCATCCAAATGGTAGTGGATACACCCATTTATAGAGCGTATCTACCCAAGCATAGACATTTATGACTCTACATGAACTTGGAACTAAAAAAAACTAAAAAATGTAGAAAGATTATTAGATGACCCATGACATGGGCCCGTCAGGTGTGCCAAAAATGTGTCCATGAAAATGTGCTAAATATGAATTATTTAAAAAATAAAAACCAAACAAACACTCAAGATTAGGCTAAGATTGATCAAACCAACATAATAAGCCACCCGTTGAGTAGATTTTCCAAAGATTTATGATTGTATGTGTGCTCACTAGAAATTTTAGTAGCATAATAGTGCTCCAAGTGAAAATGAGAGATCTTTTGATAAATGGTTAAGGATTGGATATATAGGATTTGGTGGAAAATGGATAAAGCGTTGAGAAGGATTGGGATCTCTCAAGCCACAAGATTGTGCCAAGTGGCACAATGAGAGGGCTTGAGAGGGATGTTATACCCTTGAGGGGACAAGGTCCATGCGACTATTAGTAGTTGTTATCATTGATGTCCACACTTGAGGAGATTGTTGGCAGTTGTTGTCATTGATGTCAACATTGATTGTTGGTTTTCTTTGATGTCAATACTTAATGAAGATTGTTATATTTTTGGTAGTGGTTAATGAGCTTGTTGTCAATAGCTAATGGAAACACTTGGTGAATTGTGTGTGATTGACATTGTTGTCAACACTTGGGAAGTAAGGGCGATTTTTGCTATTTGATTTCCTTGGTGAGAGATTATTGTAGTGTTTGTTGACTAGCATTGGTTCTCATTGTTGATAACATTTAGGTTGCGTTAACATTCATGTATGGAGATTATTTATGATGTTCATGATTGAATTTCATGCCTTGTTGAATTTCATGGTTGGATGTCATACCTTATCTGATGTTTTTTAAGTTCATGGTTGGATGTCATACCTTATCTAATTTTTTTTAAGTTCATGGTTGGATGTCATGTCTTCTATAAGAACTATTGAGTATGATTTTTGTTAGTTGTGTTGGTTTCATAATGATATATTAAGACAAGAATTAAAAGAATTAGAAGTATTTCTGATAGTGGAGAGATGTTCTTGAAGGTCTATAGTGTGTATTATGCTCTCTCTTGATAAAGAGTGTGCTTTTGAAAGAAAGTTTTGGCCTCCATAAGTTACTTAAGTTGTCTTGTTCCTAAAAGCTACATTGAAGTCTATTTAGGAGAATTCTTTGCATTTCTCTATTATTGAAGATTTGGTCTTGTAGTTTGGGATTCAAAGTTAGTTCTCTATGGATCTTGGACTCATATCTTTCTAGGTCACTGTTGATGGTGTTTTTAGCACTACAACAACTAAAAAAAAATACAAGTATCCCATCTCTCTTGAAAGGTAAATTTCCATCAGCAAACTTCAAGAAACAAGCCAAATGTTTCTAATGTTAGGTCTTGAAAATGCACAAATGACTCATAGAAAATGTGATTTGCTGGTAATCACAAGGGGCCTTACAACTCAAATGTTGGAAGATTTAAATTCATCAAATATAGCAATATAGTGATGCTTTATAAATCCTCATATAACAATGATTTAAAAAAAAAAAAGGAAAAGATGAGGGTTTAGAGAGATTTCTAATCTAAAGCCTAAGATCACTCATGAAAATAGTTGAGCATTCAAGGTGGACCAAACTTCCAAAAACAATTCCTGCTTAACCAAGATTAAATTTTCAATATCACAATAACAATGCAATCTCTAAAGGAATTAAAGATTTTTCAAATTGTAAATGTTCAAACATTCATCCAAAAGCATGAAATACATAAACATCCACAATTGAACTTGAGTGCAACAAAGAGTAGGCCCAGGATAACTTTAAACAACAATCTTCAATCAACAAATTGCTAAGAGTATAGACCAGAGATTCCTCAACACCTTAAAAAATTTATCATAAACATGAACAAACTGCAACTAGCTCTAAATCTTAGCCTCAAAATCACTTAATCAAAACAACTTATAACAGATTTGAAACATAGGAACCATGCATAGATGAAACAATACAAAGAAGAGCACCAAAAGACAATAGCTTCAATTGTATCCACTTCACCAAAATTTTGCAACAATTCAAGTATCTCATGTCTAGTAGCAACAACAACAATAACAAACTTACAAATGAGGGGAGAGCCTTAATATATAGAGTAGCACATGACATGTCGGGCTAAGGAGAAAATTAAATTAGGCTTATAATTAGGTCGTCCAAAAGAAGTCAGCCTTGAAAATTTTAATCACCTAATTTAATTTTACAATACAATATTACGTAGGTTGGCCTTAAAAGATATTTTACAATTAAATTAAAGGTTCCTGGCATAGAAATCTAGACACAACCAACTTGTAACTCTAGCTAAGTTGATGTAGTATGCATGTTGTTCAAGGAAATCAAGTTGGGTCGTCCTCCTTGCCCCTTTCTCCACTTCTAGAAAGTTCTTTTACCTTTGAAAGCACATTATCCAGGTCAGCCTGGTCTAGGATTGGAATAAAATTTATTCTTAAATTAATGGATTTTATATCTTCTCCAAATTTATCCAGTCTTTTCCCAATCTTCTTGAAACCCTTTATATTTATCCAAATTGGAAATATAAATAGTTGCATCTTCAAGTTGAACATTTGTTACAAGTCCATCTTCAACTGGAGAATAGACTTCATGCCACAATTTTTGTAGTTTATCAACTAGTAAGTTCTCTCCAAACTTCTTTCTTCCTTAAACAATCTCTAAGAATGCAATGCAACTATTTGATATTTCCTTTACTTTATCTTAGATCTTGGATTCCTTCTTTGATTCTTTCATCATGAGCTCTTTCTTCAAATTGAATGCCTCCACCCATTCAAATGGATTATTCATATTCTCAACTATGAGTACATTTTGCTTGACTAATGCTTCTGAAATTTCTATTATTTTCTTCAACTCAGTAATAGTTGTATCATCTATTGCTTGGCGTTCTAATGTCAGTTGAGTTATTTCTTCAAAAAAAATGAAGCCTTTTCATGTGTATGCAATACCTTTTTTATCATAGTATCCTCTTTTTGACATACACTGCCTATCCATTGTTGAGTAACCTGCAAGGAGGTTCTCATTCTTTTAATTTAAATTATAGCATCCTTTGACAACAAATCCTCTAAATAGGGGACATACCCACCAACCTATGTTTGTGAAGGCTTAACTAAATGTTGGATGTATTTATGCAAATCTACCATTTCTTGTTGTGGCTTTTCCTTAACTTGTATTTCATTGTCCAGTCTCCTTAGAATGACCTACATAGATTCTTGAAGGTCCTCTTTCTCTTGTGCCTGGTGGAAGGACCTAGATTAATAGTCTTAACCTTGTAGTTAGATGGACTGACCTAATCTTTATGCTTTTCATTTATAGGTGTGGCAACATGAAGAATTCTATTATTCAAGTCATCTCTGGTCATCCTTGACACCACCCTTGCATTCTTTCTATATTTTGACTTACCCAAATTTTCTAGAAACTTACCCCAATATGGAGTCTCTTCTTCTACAATTATTAGCTTGGGCTTCAATCATTCCTTTAGCCAATCAATAGTAGTTGATTGTTCTATATCTATTTCATCTTGAGCAACATTTTACTCCTTTTGATCCTAAGGCTGATCATCTTCAATGTTCTCTAGATTTTATTAGTATTCTCTTGATTTTTCTATTCTTTACCCTTTTTCTCATCATTATCTACACACGTTTCCTCTTTTTGAGTAGATTTGGAAGGAATTTCTTCCACCTTCTTTATCTCTTTCTCTTCTTCTTTATCATTTTTCATCTCAAGAACCTTTTGTTCTAGCTTAATTCCAAAGCCACTAAGCTCTCCACTCTTTGAAGTTTCTACTTCTCCATCTTCTTATTCTTGTTGTCCACTCTCATTAGAGACAATACTATCACCTATTGTAACTTCTACCTACTCTTTTTCAGTTTCAACTTGCACATTTTGTGGAGGAGATTGTCGAGGAGTATTATTTCCTATAACTACTCTCTCAGTATCCTCAACTTCTTCAATGGATGGTTCCCCAATATTATTTTCAGGTTCATTACAACATTCTCCATATTTTCTACACCTGGAGGAGAAACATTTTGCTTTGGAGAGGTCTTTCTTGTATATACTTGGGTACTTTCTCTAGAGATCTCCACTTTAATCACCTTGGATTGATCGGCATCTACTTCAGTAGCCTTGGTTTTCTTGGATTTGGATAACTTTTCTCCTTCTGTAATAATTCTTCTTTTCTTGGAAGGCTTAGCATCTCGAGTTACTTCTTTTGTAGGTTTCCTCCTCTTTCAGACTGGTTGACTCTTAGGCTCTTTGTCCTTGGTTTGACTCCTACTTTTCCTTTTTATTACAATGGGAACTTCTTCTATATTCTCCTCTTCTTGAGGAAATGCAATATCATCTTGAGTATTTTTCAGTTTCTTCCTCTAAATGTGATTCCAAGTCTCCTAATAAGTCAAATGTAAATCTAGTTCTTGTTGCTTCTAACTCCAAGAACTTATGTTTGACCCACTGTTTGGAATATCTCAATACTAGGGTAGGAATTTGGTTGAGGTCAATAACTTCAACTTCAGACTAATTGATGGTGGGAAGTGGCTTAGCCTTAAACTATGTGTAATCATTGTACTGAATGTGATCCTCTTCATTATCCACCTGATCTAGCACATTTTCCACTCTATGTAGTCTTATCAACTTCAAAGAAAGCCTTGAACATATTCTCTTTATAACCTAAATCTTTGTAGGTTTCCCAATAATCCTCAAGATGTTCTTTGTGTCTATATTCCCTATTAGCCATCATCTATGCCACTCCATAGGGATCTAAACTTCCTCTGTCAGAATGGGAGTACAAATGAAGATGAGCCATCTTTGTCTTCGAATGGTGTGCACTTTGTATTGAAGGGAAAGCCTCCAAAACATGAATCCTCAATGGGGAATTAGCACCAACCCTTGTTTTATGCATTTCTTTCAAAATGGCATCAAATGCAGCTAACTATCTAGTTAATTCCAACAATATAAGCTTGTCAATAGGATATCTAGGAACCCTATACGGGACCTTTGGAGATCCATGCACTTTGATATAATTGAACTTTGGAAATTGAATAAACTAGAATCCATATTTCTTGATTGGATCCATTACTTCTACTAAATTTTTTACATCAAGTGCATCTTGCAAATTACTTGTTAAGTACATCATAAATGCATCACCAACCCTTCTAAAATTGGAAGTATTGAAATGCAGTTGAGTATAAACATCATACACTCTTTCTTGACCAATTATTCCTTTACATATTAGCCCCTTGTATTGAAAATTCTTGGCTAGCATATAAACAACATATGAAGTTATGGTGAATGTTTTAGTGTCTTGCACACTTCTCAATTGCAAATCCAAATTATCACTTATAATGCCTACCCAGTGATAATGAATCCCTTTCTTAATTTGAGAGATGACATGAAATATCCATTCTTCAAAGATGAAAGCTTTATATAATCCTACCACTCTACTAAGGAGAGTGATCATGTCATTATATTCCAATTTAAAGTCACTTCTATGCTGTTCTTTTGGAAATTTACAATAATGTGACTTTGGCTTTTCAATCCATGAGCTATTCATGATTTTCAAGGCCTCAACTTGATTAGAGTCATAGAATCCTTGTGCAACCTTTAAGCACATCTCCACCAAATTTTTATGTGATCCAATATTGAAGGCCTTAGCTATAGATTCTTCAGTCAAATTAGCCATCACTCTCCCTTGAGGACCAACAATCACCCTTCTGTCTGAGTCATAATGTTTTGCACACTCCATGATTAACTCTGGACACTACACTGAAGATTGGAACTAAGCAGATATTTCCAACCCTGTATATACCAATATCTGAGCTAGAGGAGTAGATGCATTAAAATAAATTCTATGCTTGAAATCCTCATAATCTACATGACCCATATTAGTTTCTCTAACTTTTTCCCAAGTTGAAATGATCTTGGATTTTGGCCTTGTGCCTTTGAAGTCGTACTTCATCCATTCTACTCTGGTTGTAGGTTCCTCTTTAATTAGTTCAATGGATTTTTCCTTAGAACCTTTTCCTATGCTAGATTCTACCCACGTCTGATTAGAAACAAGCATAATTACTAAAATGCCAAGCACAATTAATCATTATATTATCATTGCATCATTAAACCCATCATTAAAGAACATATGCAACATATAATTAACTTCAAACCATAATTAGAATAATCAAAATAAAGTTGGAAACCTTTAAAATCAAATATCAAGCATTTTCGAGTTTTTGACACATTCATGTATATTTTGAGTACTCATGGATTTTAGGGAATTTGACCTATTGTGCATTTCACAAAGGAACTAACCCTTGGGAATTCCACGCTTAGGCGGATTCTGCGAACAATGAAAAAATCAGTCAAACTTAAATCATAAGATATTCTTAAGACCATGAAACTTACCTTATGTCTATCCCAAGATCACACTCAAACATTCATCAGGAATTTTACGGACTCAGGGATGTTGGGCCTAAATAGATTTTGGAGAATCCAGGACATCATGGATTCTGTGAAAGGATGGAAGTTTGGGTTTTTCTCAGTCACACGGATTCCATGAAGGAAGTAAGAGATTCTATGTTTCTTTCATAAACTCTTCAAATACTACAAATCAACTCATTATGATGAGTTTTGAATTTATTTCATTTCACATCACTTATAAAGAGACAATTCTCAAAACTTTGGTGAATCTATGACCAAGCAAATTTAGTGAAAGACATGTGCTCAAATTTTCTACAATGACAAGGATTATGCAAAGGAACAAGATTCTAGTTTTATGCGTAGAGGCGGATTCCATGAAAAATGACTTCACACATTCGGGAGCCAAATAATTAATTGAAATAGCTACAATCCAACTTCAACTCCTCAAAACAAAGAACAATTGAATCATATTGCTTGAATTACATACTAAGATTCAATCATCACACTCCAATCATGCTCTATGATCCAATTTAAACTAGAATATGCAAGTGAAACTAATCAATATTGATGAATTTCCATCTATCATGAGCTAGGGCTTATCCAAGGGTGCATTACAACTATCAAGCCTTCAAGAACATAATCATTTATTTCAAATTTTTCCTAGTTTATGGTATTCATAATCAAAATGCACCATTAAACAATTGAAATTTCAAAGCCCTAGTTTCTCAACTCTGAATACAAAATATACAACGAATGAAATAAATTTGAACCTAGAATTAACAATGCAATGGTAATCATCAATTAAAGGAAAACCCTTGTGAAATCAAATGTAGGTGAAACAAGCTCAAAATCACCATCACAAAATAAAATAATTAGTATAATGCAAACTACGACCTCAATGCTCTAAAAATCGTAAAATAGGTGATATGGAGATGTCCCTAATGAAGCCTTTTGACATGTGTGATCTGCCCAAAGAGACAACCTTAGTTGGGTATGCCCGCCCTTTGGATTTTTTCAACTAGCTTATGAGAAAAAATGGCAAATCTACTGGGGAAATGCTCTAGAGAATTTCGATAACAAAGTGTAATTAAGAACCCAGAATCTATGGTTTTCAATCCTCATATTAGATCAAATAATAAATGAAAGGCTCAAAACCAATGAACAAGCTAGCCCTTCATGTGCTAGAAATCCAAGTGTGTGTAAATGTATTAATTTCCCTCCCTACATTACTGCAAAGAACCAAGTTTAGTCAAGTTAAGCTACGTGAATGATTGTAACTCCAAAAGCAACCTAGATAGAGCCTCGCTGCCAGTTAGGCATCCATAGCCACGATGAGGTTATCACTGTGATTCTCCCAAACATAGCTCTACTACCATCCAGGCGTCCATAGCCTCGGTAGAGTTATTCAGATCATCCTAAAAAGTTGAATTTTATTTTTATTTTCAATATTCTTTCTTTCTTTTTTGATTTTTCTTTTCACTTATTTTTTGATTTTTTTTTCACTTCTTTTCACTTCAACTTGTAAGCAATGAAGCTCATACTCAAGGTTGAGAATCATAATGGAACTGAAGCAAAAATCTAATATTTTTTGCTTAACAAGACCTTACAATGAACCCTATGGCAACCTCAAGATTCTTAATATATGAAATATAAAATTTGAGCACACTCAAGAACTAACTTAATTCAATGGCTTATCCTCTTTATATATTTAGACCATGTGACACTAAATGGAGGACTTACGCCATCCCTTCCAAAAAAAAGGATTGAATTTTGTCAAAGAAATACTTAAATTAGTCCCAAATAAATAAAGATGATTGATGTGCAAACAATACACCCCAACCAAAAAATAGGGAGAACCCAAAAAACCAAAAGTAGAGAAAAGTAATCAACCTACACTAACCAGAAAAAAATCACACCAAAACAAAACAAAGCAAAAAAAACCAAAGAAAACCTAACCTAAAGAAAGTAGACACCTAGGCTAACTATTTACAAGGCTGAGTTGAGACACAACAAGCAAAGAAATAATGCTTTAGATATTGCCCATTGAATGTCAATGGGATGTCCTCTCTAGTAAGTCTTTAATCGAAAAGCATTATCCCCCAGAATTTCAGATATTTGAAAAGGGCCAAGCCACAACTTTTCAAACTTTCGATTCTCCCCTTTCTTTTTCATGTGCCTTATCCTAGTATAGAAGCATATCAAAAAATCTAAAGGCCTTAACCTTGGCTTTTTGATCGAACCATCGCTTGACTATACTCTGGTGTTTGGAAATTTTTTCTAATGTCTCATGTCTCTTCTCCTCTAACTGCAATAGTTTATCTAGATGGGCTTCTAAACATTCACCTTCCTCATAATACTCATTGATGAATTGGAAGGTAGGAATTCTCAATTGGATTGGAAACACAGGCTCAAAACTGTAAAATAGGTGATATGGAGATGTCCCTAATGAAGCCTTTTGACATGTGTGATCTGCCCAAAGAGACAACCTTAGTTGGGTATGCCCGTCCTTTGGATTTTTTTCAACTAGCTTATGAATAACCATTAAAAGGTTCTTACTAGTAGATTCAACTAGGCCATTTCCTTGTGGATAGAAGGTGGAAGAAAACTTAATAATAACCCCATGGTCAAATACCCACCCCAAAATTTTTAATGAAGCAATACCTGATCCATTATCACAAACTAATGCAAATGGACATCCAAAATGATTAATGATCCATGCTTCAAGAAAATTTATTACTACCTCTGTTGTGCATTTCATACATACAATTGAGTCAATCCATCTATTAAAATAATCAATAGCAGTCCAAATATACCTATTCCTGGTAGAAGACAATGGGTTAATTAGACCAATGAAGTCCAATCCCCATTGCACGAATGGTCTTACCTCAATCACTGGTTGTAATGGAACAACAAAGTACTTATCCCTAGTAGCATAGGTTTGGCAGACATGATAGGTCCTTACATGATTGTGTGCATCCTTAAATAGAGTAGGAAAATAATATTCTACTCTTAAGATCTGACTTGGAGTGGTAGGACCCAAACCATGACCTATACCATACCTATCGTGAATTCATACCATAACTCGAGCTACTTGTTCCTTACCTAAAAAATGGTGGTAAATACCCTCATGTTTCTTCTTGTAAAAGATTTTTCCTTTCAACATGTAAATGGAACTTTTCAACCTCAAAACTCTATGTTGAACTGGGTTCAAATGAGGAGGGAATTTCTGATTAAGCAAGTAATAGACCACATCATCATACCACTCATCAAGTGAAATTTCTTGAAGATGATATTGCTGGGCTGTATTTTTAGAGCCAGTTTCATTCATTTTCCTTGTTAGGCTTGACCCCTCACTAATTTCATAGGTTGTATCTCAATATCATATTCTTGCAACATAGTGACCCTTTTTTCTCTTTTCTCACCCAACTCACTTTGCATCAACAAGAGTTTTACTACTAGATCAGAAACAATTGCAAATACTTTGTTCCTTAAAATGTAGTGCCTAAATTTGTTTACTCCTCTGACTAGTGTATGCTTGTTTTTCCACATTAGGGTATCTCAATTTTGCATCCTTCAATGGAGCACTCATGAATGCAATTGGATTCTTATCTCCTTTTTCAAACTTTTATGTTAACGTACTTGCACAAGAGTGTTCTAATGCAAATGAATGTATGTAAAATGGCTTAGCATAGTTTGTAATTACCATAACTAGAGCATCTGCTATAGCTCGCTTAATTTCTTCAAAGGATTGTTTTGATTTTGCATTCCATTCCACCTTTGCATCCTGATTCAACATTTCTTTTAATGGCTTGACTATTTCTACAAAACCAGTGATAAAATTTCAAACAAAATTAATCTTTCCAAAGAAAAATTTCATCTCTTTCTTACTTGCGAGAGGCTAAATTTTCAATATATCTTGCATACGCTCAAGGTCAATTGAGATACCATTTTCTGAAATGACATGTCCTAGTAGCTTTCCTTTTGTGACCCCAAAAATACACTTCTTTAGATTTAGAGAGATATCAAACTCCCCGCATCTTTGAAATACCTTACATAAATATGAGATATGGTCCCCCCTCCTTTTAGAAAAGACAGTCAATTCATCCATGTAAATGATAATACACTTACCAATTATGTCTTTGAAAGCAATGTCCATGGCTCACTAAAAATTGGATCCTACATTAATTAGACCAAATGGCATCCTCCTATATGCAAATGTCCCCCACTTAGTTGTGAAGGCTATCTTGTGCCTATAGTAATATTGAACCATCACTTGATTGTAACCTAAATAACCATCGAAGAAGAACATCATCTAAGAACCATTCATGATTGTCAAGACCTCATCCAAGGATGGGACTGGATAATTGTCTTTTTCTAAGGCATGGTTCAAATTCTTGAAGTCCACACATAGCCTGATTTCACCATTCTTCTTTTGCACTAGCACTAAATTTGTAACCCAAGTTGAGTGTTTGATAGGAAATATAATGTGAGAAACTAGCAGCTTCTGCACTTCTCTTTGAAAAATAGGTTCTAACATGGCATTAATTGGTCTCTTCCTCTATATAAAAGGATTTGCACCTAGCTTTAGAGGAATGATATGTGTAATGATTGAGGTGTCATAAGTCTTAATGTCTTCATAACTCCAAGCTATAACATTCTGATAAAAATGTAATGCATCAATTATACCTTTCTTTTCTTTAGGAGTGCAAACCTTACTAATAAAAACATTCTTCACTTCTTCTAAGGTGCCCATGTTATAAGTATCACATTGACTATCTATTGAGTCCTTTTTTAGCCTGTTGATCTTGATCTCTTATCTTGTCCAAATCAAATATTATTTCCAATTGCACTATTCCTTTAGGAATTGTATTTTTCTTAAGATTAATTACCCCTTCCATATCTAACTCTGCTTCTTGTGGCTCTATCTCATCAATAATATGAGAAGAAAAGACATCAGAACTATTAATGAAATCCAATATGTGTTTATCGTCTTCAAATACCTGGAGTTAGTCATGTTATCTAGTATTGATGGGACTGAGGTAAGCTCAACAATAAATATATTGAATCCTGATAAAGACAATGGATCTAGAGTGCTTTCTACCTGGGCTAGAGCATCAACAGTCTAGTTCTTGCTCCATGGGATCAATTAAATATTGAAGGCATAAAATCCTTCTATCAAGTCCCATACTCTATGCCTATAGTTTGTCATCCTCCTATCATGGAATGAGTACTACCTCCTAACTTGTTTAACTACTAATTTTGAATCCCCAAAAGCTTTTAAAAATTTAACCTTCTTCCTTAAGGCCATTAGTAATCCATGTATGAAAGCCTCATATTCTGCAACATTATTGGTGTAATGAAACTATAATCAATGTGCAACAATGTTGGACTTATCAACTCAAAGCCTACACCAACCCCTTGCTTTGATTTGGAACCATCGAATCATAATGCCTAAAACTTAGCAGGAAACACACCTTTTGAATTTTCTACACCTATTTTCTTCTTTGGTGAAGAATCCTCTTTATGAATCTTCTTTTTTCCCTTTTTTTCATTCAAGATTTCCTGAATATCATTTTTGATAGTAGGTATAGGTTTAATATACCTTTTGATTTTTTCATTTTTTGTTTGACAAAGATAAAATTTCTACTCAGAATGTGGAGCATTGTGAAATCTACACCAATTAGGTAAGAGAAACTCCTTAAACTCCATTTCCTTTCCAAGATTGATATGATCTTTGACACACTTGTGAATGAATTCTTGGAAACTATCAAGCAAACTGAGCTTGTTATCATCTTTTTCACCATCTTCATATGGTTCTGCAACCACTTTAGTACTATTGGAACACTAAGTGAGATCCTTGACCATATCTTGCATCATCAGGACTTCCTCTACTCCTTTTGTTTCTTCCAAGGCTACAACTAGGACATAATTTCCCAAGCTAGTCTTAGAAACTAGCACCTCATTTGTTGTATTTTGGTACTCAATGATCAAATACTTCAATCGAGGATCTCGTTCAATCTTAATCTGATTAGGGATCCCCTTCCATGGGATCCATATATGAAAATGTTTAGTGGAGATATATCCATTAAGTTACCTCATGAAATCCTTTCCTAAAATAAACCCATACACATCTGGTATATCAACTACTTGAGTATTGATTGTCTGTTGTACCCTCAGGTCAAATGCAATCTACATAAGGATCATGTTCAATTCACCTACCATGCTCACCTCTGTCTTGTCTAATTGAGTATCCTTTCATTGGGAGGGAGCAGGAGTAATGCCTAATGCCTTGCAAACTAAAAATAGCATATCATTTGTGAAAGATCCAGAATTCAATAGGCAATTATGTAGATTTTTTCCAAATATGTGAATGGAGATCAAGAAAAGATGGGTCTCATGATTTCCCTCAAAAATACTTACCTGAGTATCGGCTTGAGCTACTTGAGTTTTATCTTTATCCTTACTCCTTTCCTTTGACTGAATTTGAACATAATCCCTGGCTTACTGATCAACTTTCCCCCTTGATGGCTGTGAATTTTGTGCTTTTATGATTACTTCCTTGAAAACTGGTTCACTAAAACCAACTTTCTTCGCAGCAGTATCTTATGATGGCTTAGAGGGTACATTTTTTCCTAAATAATCAAAGAAAAAACTTCTAATTTTAGGGACTCTTAACAATTCAAAAGCTGAGAGGAAAAAATTTACCTTCTTGAGCTCTTCAACAACATATTCACCCATTTGTGCTACACTCATTTCAGGTGGATTAATTTTAAGCTACTCCACTTGCTTCTCCTTACCATCATCAATGTGTCCTCCTTTGGAAACATTAGAGGGCCCCCCTTGGAAAAATATTGCATCAACACTTTCAGATAAGAGGGATTGTTGCTTCCATTCGAATTAGGAGGTGTGCTAAAATTATTTGGAGGAGTTGAGGTGGTGAAAGGACCTCCATCTTGCCTATTTCTTAGATCATAAGGCCTTGTACATTGATGAAACATTTGTACTTCCTCTATTCCCAATTCTTCTCCATCCAAAGGACCATTATCAACAACATCATTATTTTCAAATAGTTGATATATTGAATTTGCGTTACATACCTACTCCAACTTGACATCATGCTCAACTAATTTCTCTTTAGGTCCATTTTCCTCACCTTGTGGGAAAGGGGCATAATTCAATACCAAGACTAATGAATCATAGGGGTCTAATGGTATAAGTTCTTGTCCATTTTAATTATTACTAGCAACCTGTTGAACCTCCATCTTGAATATAGCAGTTGTAGTGTAGAATTTGGGACAATCCAATTCAGAGGTTCATTTGTCTTGTGAAGCCTAAGCCATCCAGACAAAGCAGCCTCTGCTAGAAAAACTCCACTTGAAAATTTCTCTTGATTACTAGGCTAGTCTAATGGTGTTGGAACCCCTCCATTGTTAGGTCTAGTATTCCATGTCCTATTCTTTCTTGGAGGCAACCTTATTTCAAAGTTTTGACCTAATTTTTTTCCTCTTTCAAACCCTTGTCTTGAAATTTGTGCAAAATCCCTATTATCTTAGTTGTAAGTGGATTGTATACCTCTCCATGCAACTTGTAGTTGATTATTTTGATTCCTTAGATAAGTAACTTCTGTGCAAAAAATGGAAAAGCAATGATTATGATGAAAATGACAGAGCAACGGTCATGTTCTAGAAAATTTTAGATATGTAGACCTTCGTGGTCCCCAAGGTGATGATAGGAGGTTGAATCATAGCCATGGTCCCACTAGCAACCTTGGAAGGGAACATGCAAGGAATATTTCACAACTTGTTAGATATAGGTTTGTAAAACCTATCTGGATGTCATTTCATCTAGTCAAGCACTTGGACAAAAGGAAACAACTAGTATTTGATATCTGGGAAGATGATAGATTTATACACAAGAAGGATCATATCTAGGATTATCCAACCATGTTATTAGTGAAAAAATGGTAGAGAAATGACTATGGAAAAAAGGATAGCACAATGGTCATGTTCTAGAAAATTTTAGATCTGCAGACCTTCGTGGTCCTCAAGGTGATGATAGGAGGTTGAATCATAGTTATGGTACCAATGACAACCTTAGAAGGGAACATGCAAGGAATATTTCACAACCTATAAGATATAGGTTTGGAAAAACCTAACTGGAGGCTGTTTCATCCCGTCAGGCACTCAAATAAAAGGAAACAACCAATATTTGATATTTGGGAAGATGATAGACCTATACACAAGAAGGATCATATCTCACAGCCAAGAAGAAACACTAACAATGGATCTAACTTTTTCGATTACTTTTATCAAGAATATGAAAAGGACTATAGATCTATGAAAAATAGATGTGAATCTCATGAGAATCATAAATAAAATAAGAAGGAAATCCATGGGGGTCCCTTCAATTCAAGAGAAACACATAAAGGTTGTATTGTGCCAATTGATAGGAGGAATAAGGAAAATCAATTGGAGAATGAACACATTTGATCAAGTAAAGTTCTTGATGTTCACCATCAATCCTCACAGGTCGAAAGGGTGCACAAATCTAGTGAAAAGATGGGGAATGAAAGTTGTAATGAGCCTACTAATAGGAGGAAAAAGGAAAGTCAATTGGAGAATGAACACATCCAACGAAGAAAAATTCTCGATGCTCATCATGAAATCTCACAAATTGAAGGGGTATGCAAATCTACATGAAAGATGGGGAAAAAGGGAAGCCTTGTTAATACAAAAAAGAAAGAGCAAAAGGAAAATTTCATCAGTAGGCAAGGGATTTCCTTCTCTCAACCTATTAAGGGTTCACAAAACAAAAGAAGAGGTTCAAATCAAAAGAAACCCAGAAAGAAGAAATCGACAAAGGAAAAGAAGCAAGTTTGGAAGTGTAAAGATAGGGTTAAGGAAGATGTAAACATTCAGGGAAAGCTAAGTAAGGAGGAAAATAGGGGCATTCTTTAGTTGGTCGGGATCCAATCAAGATTGCATTCCTTGAGCACATGTTGCAAGGCAAAATTAAAGATATCAGGGAGAAAGCCTTAATATGTAAGTTTTGGAACCTTATTCTTCCATTAGATGAGCTAAAATATTTAGTTTATGATGATTGGGAAGGGGTTCAATAGGTCTTTTATTTAAATCAACATAAGGGCATTTTTATTGTAATCTTTAATCATAAGATGCATAAGGAAGTTGTGTTTAAGATTAGATCCTAGGTCTTCCAAGGGTCTAGATTGTGCATGCAATCTTGGTCACCAAATTTTAAAGCTAAGGAATTTTCCTTTAGATACGTTCCATTTTGGTTTCAACTTCCTACTCTTCTGCTTGAGTATAAGGAATTGAACAGTTTAATAGAAATAAATCAATTTTGAATATCTAGAAATGACTTGAACACAGTGCCATTCCATAGGGAAATTTGTTAGTTCTTCTAAAATTAACCTCACATCTTCAAAGCAAGAACAACATATGAAGAAATCCCCACAAGATGGGTATGTGCAAGATCATGATGGGCCAAAAAGTGGCAATATGATGGGTATGTGGCTGATGACAATTTTTTTACCCAAAATTGATGAAATGAAAAGGGTTTTTAAAGGAGATTCTCAGCTTTCCACTGATATAAATTATTCTTTACTTTGAATTTAATAAGTAATTATTATTCATTTTCTATTGAAATTATGACTAAAGTATTGATTGATAGGCTGATTGAAAAACATCTATAGCTTTCAAATGGTATCACATTTTTTGAATCCAAAACATGCGTCACATTCTATGCTTCACATACTATAGGATTAAAAAAAGACAAAATGAATTTCATGAAGTTTTGACCAAGTTAAGGTGGTCAAACATACGAGTTTTAATATTTTTTAAAAAGTGGTAATAAAAAATTCATAATTAACTATTTACTTGGAAAAAAATTACAAAAAAATATGCATCACATCGGGGCATGAGTTCTCTACTTATATCTAAAATATTATAAAAAAATATTATCATTTTATTGTGGTTAGAGTGGTCAAACAGACACCTACTTATTTTTTCCCTGAAATTCAAGTACCACTGCATTGAAATTTCAAATTTTCACCAAATAATTTCTATTTTTTTTAAAGAAACCTAGTAGTTTAGAAACTACATTTAATTTGTTACAGATTCTATTCTTACATATTTTTGAAATAATATAGATAACTTATTCAAATTTCTACATCAAGTTTCCTAACTCTAATTTTTCTGAATTTTTTGCCACTTAAGGGCCTATTTTTTCCATGATGATCCTGCATATACCTAGATATGAATCATCAAAATAGGATTCCTTCTAACAAGTCTCCTATATGTAATTAGAATGTGCAAGACTATCAAGGGAAGATTGTGCAAAGCAATCAACAGGTTTTGGTTGCAAATTTAAAGCATGAAAAGGTAATTTCTAATTCCAAGAGGGTCATAGGTAAAGATAACAGAGCTTCTAATGGACAATTTTAGATAGTAATCAATCATCAAAATAGTCCCTTTTCTTTGGTGATACAGTTGTTAAAGTTCAAAGATTGGGTGATGAATTCATTTTTAGATTCAACAATAAATCTGTATTCTCCACTATTAAAACCAAGTTTGGAATAGGAAATTGGGGTTATAGTAAGGAGGCTAATGTTTCAAGAGACAATGGACCATATAACTTTGTTATCTATCAATTATGTATTAGAGCTTGCACATTTGGATAATCAAGCATTCAGTCAGTCTATTGGGGGTAATGAAGGCCAAAGGAAAGTTCTAAGAGATGATGAGTTGGAGATTCTAGTAGAGGAAGTATTATTGTCAGTTGGTTAAGAATTTTGTGATGAAATTGCAGAGGAAGAGGGTTTCTAGGAATCTAATACCCCAATAGCAGCAAAGGGGTTGTCCAACATTGAAAATGTTTTCTAGAATACTAGGAATATGGATGAGCAAGAGGATCAGGATAAATTGAAAGCATAAATGATTAAAAAGGTCTCAACTCAGGGGGAGGCCCAAACAATATTGTCAATTTGCAATGAGGAGGATTAGGGGATTGGTCAAAGGGATGTTGTCTCAACTATCCTAAAATATCTCTCTTTAGCCTAGTCCCCTTACCAACCAAGTGTAAATAAATCACCAAGGAAGAAAGGAAGGAAGTCAAATCTAACAAAGTTAAGAGAGAAGATTGAGGCAGGGGTACAAAACACCATTTTAGATTTTATTCCAAAAAAAATATAGAGGATAGCCTATTGCTCTTCTCATTTACAAAGAAGATATTATCTTGGAATGTTAGGGGCATTAATGCCCCTGAAAAATGTGCTTGCATCAAGCACCATCTTGATTCTTGTGGAGTGGAAATTTTCCTTTTGCAAGAAAAAAAATATTCATCTACAACTTATGAAGCCACAATTCAAAAATGGACGAAATGGGCCTCAACTCATTCTCTAGCACAAGGGGCTTTGAGTGGTCTAGTAGTTCTTTGGAATCCAAAGGTTGTAAATGTCAAACCCTATAGAAATGAGAACTATTGGCAGCTCTTGGAAGTGTCCAAATTTGATTTACAATTCTAGCTACTGAATGTTTATGGGCCAACTTCAACTGGCGACAAAAAGAACTTATGGGATGAACTCACATGTCAAATAAGTGGTCTTGGAGATGGTAGAATAGTGGTGGATGGGGATTTCAATGCAAAAACAAACTTACATGAAAAAAGTGGGTGTATCAACCCTCCAATTAAAGTAATGTCAAACTTCAGTATGTTTATTCTTACGAATGCACTAAAAGATATCTTACCTCTTAAGGGTAAATATACTTGGACAAATAAAAGGAAAGGTTTTTTGCAAATAGATGAATGTTTGGATAGATTTCTAGTGACATCCAATTGGTTCTCATCACAAAATAAGCTTGAATATGAAATCCTTCCTTTTCCAGGATTTGACCATTATGCTATTTGTTTGAATGTTTCAAATGTCTCACTCCTAAAAGGAAAATCTTCATTCAAATTTGAAAGCATCCGGTTTAGGAATCCACAGTTCATGGAATTATTAAGGGATTGGTGGACTAATGCACCATATGAGCAAGGCACAATGATGTTTCAGTTGTGTAGAAAGTTAAGCTATATGAAGGATAAAATTATAAGCTGGAATATACAAGTTGTATTTAAGAATATTTTCAAACAAAATCTTGAATTACTTTTTTAGGAGCTTGCAGACATTTATGATCAGATAATTCAGAATGGGTTAGACACATTACTGCTCGACAAATAGAAAAAGTTACAAGAGGATTGGGAAGAATTATATTTGCAAGGGAAGAGATTTACTGGAGGAAAAAATCTCGTGAATTATGGCTGAGAGAAGGAGATCATAATACAAAATTATTTCATGCCTCTATGCAAATTAAGAGGACAACAAAAGGTATACAAGCAATTCAAGAAATTAAGATAGGAAATTGGCTTCACAAGGAAGAAGATATTAACAGGAAAGGAGTTAATTTTTTTTATGATCTCTTGTATGCTCCTCAAATTAGGAGTGATTAGAGAATATGAGATGAAAGTGAAATTCTTGATTTAATTCCTAGGCTTGTAATTGAAGATGATAATGCTAGTTTAATGAATCCATTTACTCTAGAGGAAGTAAACAAGGTAGTTTTCTCCTTTCCACTAGATAAGGCCCTAGGGCCAGATAGGTTCACAACTTTATTTTTCCAAAAATGTTGGGATTTTTTGTGTTATGACCTTCTTTGGGAATTGGAAGAATTGAGGAGAAAAAGGACAATTCTAAAATAATCAATGTAACAAATATTGCAATTCTGCCCAAGATGAAAGAACCCAAAACATTTGCAAAATTCAAACCTGTACCATTGTACAATACAACTTATAAAATATTTACTAAGGAAATATACTTAATATTGCGACCTCTAATTCCAAAGATAATTTCTCAAGAACAAGGAGGATTTGTTCCAGGGAGGGAAACTTTTGAAGGAGCAATAGTAGTACATGAGACTCTTCACACGATAGCAACTATGAATCTTCCTTCATTCATAGTTAAGTTGGACATGATGAAGGCGTATGATAGGGTTGACTAAAATTTATTGAACAAAGTGCTTCAAAATTTTGGTTTCTCAGCAAAATGGCATAGATGGATAATGTCTTGTTTGTCAAGGGAAAAATTCTCAGTTATCATCAATGGGAGTCCCACAAGTTTCTTCAGTGCTTCACAAGGAGTACGTCAGGGGGATCCACTATCACCTTTTCTTTTCATTATGTTGGCGAAGGCTCTACGTAGATCTATTTTATTAAACCATAATCGAGGTCTATGGCATGGGGTTAAGTTGGCAAATTTAGATGTATCAATTAATCATTCCCTCTTTGTAGATTATACTCTCCTCTTTGGTATGGTAACAATTGGTGAAGCTAATCAATTCAAAGAAGTGTTGGATAAGTACTCTTCTACTTCAAGTCAAAAGATTAATGCAAAAAATTCAAAAATATATATTTTTAATGTTGCTTCTAGTATAAAGACAAAGATTGTTCAATTATTGGGTATTCAAGAAGCTGAGTTGCCATATTCTTATCTAGGAATTCCATTTTTCAAGGTCTCAAATAAGGCTGTTTACTGGGACAAAGTGATTGATAGACTCAAATCAAGAATTCTATTGTCGAAAGCCAAATGGTTGTCACTTTCAAGAAGAATAATGCTAATAAAGTCAGTTTTAACCTCAATCCCTAATTACTTCTTGGCTGTTCTTAAAGCCCCTTGTTTAGTACTATTAGAAATTGAGAAAATCATAAGAACATTCCTTTGGAAAGGATAACTGATAAAAATAAGGTACCTTTCAAATCATTACAAGGAATTGCAAAGGAAAAGAAGCATGGAGGTGGAGACATTCAAAATATTTTGTGTAGCAACAAAGTGTTTGGGGCCAAGCTTGCATGGAAAATGTATTCAAAGCCTAAAGCTAAATAGTGCAAGATCATGCAAACAAAACACTTAGATAATGGAAACTCGACAAGAATCTTGATAGTAGCTGATCCTCCTAAAGGCTCCTCCATATGGAAATTTTTAATCTCATGTAAGAAAATTATTACATATTTCTCTACATGTGAAGTGAACAATGGAAGATGTTTAAACTTCTAGTTAGATTCTTGGAACAGGAATCCTTTGTTGTATGAAAACTTGGATATGCAAGATATAAGAACCATCCTAACAGAGGCTTGATGGGGAAATTTCTTAGACTATGTGCAATCAAAGGAAGCTTTAATAGGGAAGGTTGTTTGGAAATGTTCCCCAAGAATTTTTTTAACAATAGAATAGTGGGACCAGCTAAATAATGTGCCTAAAGAAAGAGTGGTGTATCTTTCATCAAATCCAGATAAGGTTATTTGGGCTACTTTGAAAGATGGGGTTTATTCTGTGATTGAAGGGTATGTAGTTTTAGCTCAATTAGGATAGAATATGCCTTCTCAAAGAGCCTTTTCATTTTGTTGGAACAACAATATTCTTCCTAAGGTTGGAGATTTTGCTTGTCTTGCTTTAAAAAAGAGAATTTTGACAAGTGATCGATTGGTAAAGTTAAAGATAACCGACCCTTTCAAATGCTCACTTTGTGAAGAAGTACTTGAAATGGAAAACCACTTACTTCTACAATCTAGCTTCGATCAAAAGTGTTGGTTTTTTGTATTGAATAAATTAATATTGGTTTTTCCTTTACCAAATTTAGTTTGGGAACTATTGGAAAAAGCTGGCATATTCTATACCAATCATCTTTTTTTGCAAGCATTTGGCATGTGGTCCCTACACTTATTGTCTAGAGCATATGGTGGGAATGAAACTTGAGAATTTTCAGAAAGGTCAAATCACCAATGGTTGTTACAAATACAAAAATTGAAAAGGCTATATCTAAGGTGGTTAATTCAACTGTTCAAAGACAAAAAGCTACAAGCTCAAATTTCACAAATTGGGACAGTGAGCTTTTAAAAAATTAGAAGGGTTAAAATTTTTCATTTGATGGAAGTATGCATAAAGGAATTAGTAATAAAGTGGATAGAAGTGTGATAAAGTGGGCGGCTGCATGAGAAGGTTTCATAAAATTAAACTTTAACGAAGCATCAAAGGGAAATCTGAGTAACTCAAGGGAAGGAATTTGCATAAGGGATTCTTTTGGGAGTATTTTAGTGGCTTCTTCAGTTCATCTATTAAAGGGAACAAACAATATTTCAGAAGCTCAAGGCCTTCTCATTGGATTGGAGATGTCTTTGAAAAAGGGATTCTCAAGCTTGCATGTGGAAGGGGATTCAATGTTAATAATAAATGCTTGCAGAGAAGGAAAAATTCACAACTAGAATCTAGGTTATATTTTTCAAAAGGCTTGGTCGATGTTAGATTATTTTTAGAAATTTTTTCTAACTCATACATATAGGAAGGCAACAAATTAGTGGATTTTCTAGCAAGTATGGGTTGTGATTCACAAGAAACACATATTTTCAGTAATGAAAGTCAATTAAAATCAATACTAGGGTTGGCAGGGTTAGCAATGTAGGAGGTAATTTCTATACAATAAGCACGGTTAAGGCAGGCTAAGATGTTGCATATGTCAAATTTTGGTTAATTTTAACATGCCTGTTAATGTATGTATTGGGATATTATCTTTAACAACACCATAGAAGGGTTTTTATCTCATGATCTAAGTGTGGGTTGCCAAATCTAGTGGCTGGTTTCTCCTTGCTTGAAAAATAAAGAACATTATGATGGGGTCCCTTGCTTCATCCTTTGCAGTCCTCATCCCCGGTCAAAGCTTGTTGTTACCCCTTTAATTTTTGAAACTCCATGAGTATCATTTTGTTGAGTTCCAACTCATTGTCGGATATTAGTTTAGGTTCCATAGCTTATGGGACACCTGATCTGCCGATCCCTGATTGTTTTTGTGTCAAAGTCTTTGTTTCATTAAAAGGACCCCATCCTTTGTATTATCAGAATGTCGCCTTAGTCAAAGTTTTAGCCTATAATATCTTATGGGATATGAACCTAATTTTAACTCGTTTCCCCGATCACTCGATAGTCCAACCTCCGATACTAGTTAGTCATTTGGATTCCATCAAAGGGGGTCCTCACAAGTCCTTAATATCAGTTGATCACACTTTTAGGATAATAATGCACACACCTAAATGGTTCCATATTTCAAAATTTCCAATCACCCAATCTTTTGATAAGAAAGAGGGGTCTGTAGCTTATGTGACTCTTGATCGGCCAATCCCTGAAGGTTTTTGCATCAAAGTATTTTTCTCATTAAAAGGGCCCCTTCGTATGTATTATCAGAATGTCACCTTAGTTAGAGTTTTAGCCTATAATATCTTATGGGATCTGAACCTAATTTTAACCCGATTCCCCAATCACACAATAGTCCAACCTATGATACTATTTAGTCCTTTTGAGTACATCAAAGGGGGTCCTCACAAGTCCTTAATATTGTTCAATCGCACTTTTAGGATAATATTTCACACACCTAAATGGTTCCATCCTTCAAAATTGTCGATCACTCGATCTTTCGATAGGAAAGAGGGGTCTAATCTAAAGCACACTTTTGATGATGGAAGCAATTGCACCACTTTCTAGGTAATTATTTCCTACAGAGATGCATTAAATTTGTCAGAAATGTGGGGTAGGATACATATCCATTTTTCCAAAACCGTGAAGATGAATTCAGAAATCTAGACTGGGAGGGACTTAAAGTTCAATCTAGTGTGCTATTTGTCATTCAAAATCCAGAATCAACTCATTTGCAGTCATCTATGAGGAAGGAGATAACAAAACATGAATGGGAGAAGAGGCTCAATGATGTTAAAATTAGAAAAGAAGATATGAATAAGATCATAATAATTTTTCTCATCACAAAAGGCTATGTTGATGTAGTTGAGAAGTTTCAACTTGAATCGGGCACAAAGCTAGCTATGGATCTTGGAATGACAACAGACTGAGTGGCAGTGCACACAACTATCCAATATGGCAATGTAGAAACTACTATTGAGAAGGTCAACGATTTGAATTCAAATATTTTGGACTTAAATCCCTAGTTGTATTTCCATCTATAACAATAGACATTAATTGAACTCATCTTTCCCTGTTGGAGAAAGTATAATTATGGGAAGCACCATTTTGTAATGGGTTAAAAATATTATCTGCTCAAGAAGTTGGTATTTCTAGATTCCATAAGAATTTTCTACCATATAGCTGATAATTTGTATGTAATTAAATATTATATGATGTTAATATAACTACAGGCTCTTGTCTTTTTCTAAAAAAAACTTCTATGGACAATGTCTTCACTTGTTCTACCAATTCATCTAATTTTTCCTTATATGAATTGCTTTGTGCTAGGAAAGTATTGGAAATTTTTTGTAGATAGATAGGATGTGAGCTTGAATTCAGTGGATGATTTAACACTTCAAAATTTTGCAAGTAGGATGGGATATTGGCCTTATGTTGAGGATATACAAACTGACTTGAATTTGACAAGTATCTAGGAATTGGTTGAGTCTAAATCAATGATGGACCTAGATGTGGAACTGAAGGAAACTGAGGAACCTGATTCATTATGGGAGTCTGATTAGCCAATAAGCTTGGTTTAATCCCTGAATCTATCTTGGGTGAGCAATGAGTCCTAATGATGGAAAATGTCCTACTAGGTGTTTCATTAAATCTATGTTGGCCTTGACTTCCTTTGCATATGTATCTATCAATGTAGCTGGAGGTTGATGCATCCTCTTAATAAATGTAGAAGTAAGACTATATAAAGCCTCATAATTTACCTCTTTAGTTGATGCATCATCCACAACACATGGGGGTTGTAGTCGGGTATAAGCATGATGAAACCTATTGTTAAATGAACCTATGGGCTCAGTTACTTGCCTCTTAACTGACATAAAATACATATATAATTCATTGGGACTGATAGGAATTTTAAACTTCTAAAAGAAAGCAGTTTCCTTTTGCTCCCAACTAGTAATATAACTAGAAGGTAAGTGATTGTACAAATAAATGCTTCCTCACCCAATGAATATGGAAAAAGACTGCAAGCCACATCTTCAAGGAGAATACACTTGTCTTGAAGAGTAGTTTGAAAGATCCCAATGTGTTCCTCAACTATTTTGTTGGGATTATTGACATGAAACATAGAGCAAAAATGCTTAGGATTCTTAGGCATATCATGGTAATTATTAAATGATACAGGTGAAGGGCTATTTTCCAGAAAATACATTGGTGGAGGTGGAGGTGGTAGTGGTTGATTTATGGCTACCTGAGGCTACTGAATGACAATGGGAGAAGGTTCATAATCTAATGATGAAGAAATAGATGAAGGAGAAGATGGAGAAGATGGTTGGATGGGTGTAGAGGATGAAGCCTCCCCTTTCTTAGTCCTCCTTGACCTAGTATGGGCCTTTAACTATTTCAAGTTTCCTTTATTAGTTTTAGATCTCATCTCTCTTCAGAACCTTTGAGGGGACAACGATGGCATAAAATGCTTCAAATTTGTTGAATCAACCCTCCTTCTAGCACCAATATGTTGATGATGTTTGTAGCATTGCAATAAGTCAGACATAATACAAGTATCTTATCTCTCTTGATAGGTCAATTTCTATCATCAAACATCAAGAAACAACCCCACGGTCTTTAATATTAGGTCTTGAAAATACACAAACAACTCAGTGAAAATGTGATTTGCTGGTAATCACAAGGGGCCTTACAACTCAAATGCTGGAAGCTTCAAATTCACCAAATATAGTAGTATAGTGATGCTTTAGAAATCCTAATCTAACAATAATTTTTAAAAAAGTAGAAAAAGATGAGGGTTTAGAGAGATTTATAATCTAAAACCTAAGATCATTCATGAAAATAATAGAGCATTCTTGGTGGACCAATCTTCCAAAACTAATTCTGGCTTAACCAAGATTAAATCTGTAGTATCATAAGAACAGTGCAATCTCCAAAGGAATTAAATATTTCTAGATTGTAAATATTGAAATATTCATCCAAAAGCATGAAATACATAAACATCCACAATTGAACTTGAGTGCAACAAAGAGTAGGCCTAGGCTAACTTTACACAATAATCTATAATTAGCAAATTGCTAAAAGTATGGATAGAAGATTCCTCAACGCCTTAAACACTTTATCATAAACATGAATGAACTACAAATAGCTCTAATTCTTAACCTAAAAATCACTTACTCAAAATAACTTATAACAAATTTGAAACATATGAACCATGCATAGACGAAACAACACAAAGAAGAGCACCAAAAGACAATGTATTCAATTGTATTCACTTCACCAAAATTTTGCAACAATTCTAGTTTCTCATGTCCAGTAACCAAAAAAACAACAACCTTACACATGAGGGGAGAGCCTCAATATATAGAGTAGCACATGACATGTTGGCCTAATGAGAAAATTAAATTAGGTTTACAATTAGGTCGGGCAAAAGAGGTCAACCTTGGAAATTTTAATCACCTAATTTAATTTTACAATACAATATTACATAGGTTGGCCTTAAGAGATATTTTACAATTAAATAAAAGGTTCCTGGCACATAAATCTAGACACAACTTGTGGACAAATATTTTGGCACCACAAGACTCTCTAACACTTCTAGGGTTTTTCATATAAAAGGAGAGTGGTATGCCAAAAATTGCAATGTCCCAACTCAAGACTAATGCAAATATGAATGAAATATGCATAAATGTAATGTCCTAAATGCAATAAACTAATAAAATATATTGATTATTAATGCAAAACTAATGAAATGTAGGATGCTTGAAAACACAATGTGTTGGAAAAATGAAGAATATTGATTGTCTCTACAGTTTTGTGTTTCCATTGATTGCACCATGTTGTGCCTACAAGTTTAAGATAGAGCTTAATCTGGTATTTTGGTCTAGTATCTAAACCGGTATTCAAGCTTTACTCTCCAGTATTTTTTTTGTATTTCTCCACAGTTAATAGTTGATGCTTGTGGTTTTGGGAAATGGTTTGTAGTCGATAGGAGCATGTACTCTCAAGTTCTCTTGTATTTGGTGCTCATATAGAATGTTTATTGATCTTTTGCATTGAAGTATATTCCTGGCTGACTTCTTGGGATAATTGTGTTTCAGTGAAATTTGCTATACAGATCTATGTACGATCTATTTTAGGTCCTTGTTGACATAATGTAGCATGTTGGAAGTTTGAATTATCTTCTTGAAATAGTTTGTGAATATTTGGAGCTGACAGTAAGTAATTTTGGTAAATATGAAGTGCATCAAATTAGGCCGACCTAATTGATGCTTGCGGGAAAAGATGAGGTATAAAAAATGAATATGATGGACATATTTTGATATAGAGATATAGCGAGATAGAGGCAGACGAATAGCAAAGTGAACAAAAAGATGAAGTGTGTTGAATCAGTCTTTTAAGCATCACTAGAACTACATCATCACTGGTTAGGTGCACTATTCTCAGTTCATTTTGGCTATAAAGCCCAATTTTTTTTTTTGTTAATCCTTTTGTAGGTAGTGAGCTTTTGTATTTGGATAGTGAGTCCTTTCAGGGAAGTGAGCCCTTGGCAGTGAGCCTTTTATTTTTGGTTTGGAACTACTTTATACTATGAGCTAATCCTCATCGTGGTTTTTCTCTTCTTGAGTTTTCCATGTAAAAATTCTGGTTTCTATTGTGTTAAATTACTTTGAGTTATCTATGTTTCATGATCATACTTAATAATAGATAATGTGGTTATGGAATTAATATGTGTTAAAGTTTTAAAGTTTAAATTATGTGAAAACTGATTCACCCCCCCTCTTAGTTGTCCTGCATCTTTTTAACAATTGTTATTAGAGCTTTGGTTCCTTGGTATTGAGATTAACTGCTTAAGGAGGATCTTGATGGCTGATAAGATGGATGACAAAGAAGAGCTCCAAACTACACTTAAGGATCTTGATAGAGTTGAAACTAAGAATATAGATTTGAAGAAGAATCTGGATGAAGCTAATGAATGTTTCCAAAAGTGGAAAGAACAATTAAAGAAATTCGAGGAAAGGCACAAGCAAGTGAGCGAATAATTGAGACAAGAGATAATTGGATTGAAAGTGACAGTGGGATAAAAGAAGATAATTGAAGAATGTCTGAATACAATGGTGTAGAATAAATCTGAAGAATGCTCTAAACTTGAATAGGAGGTGGTAAACTTGAGAGTTGAATTGGAAAAGGAAAAGCTCTATGAGAATAATTTCAAATAAAGTTTTGATAAGCTTGGAGAATTTCTTGCTAGATAGAAACCAAGTATAGAGAAGACTGGTTTGGGAAATGATGAAGGTGAAAGTTCTAAAGACAATTAGAAGAATTGGGATAAAGGAAAGAAAAAAAAAATTCAAGAAATTTTACAAGGAGACCGCCTATGAGATAACCTAATGCACAAAGGTATCTCTCTTTCAATGGTATTTGTTTCTTTTTTTATAAATATGGTCATAAGGAAATAGAATGTAGGAGAAAAAGTAATTAGTTCTCCAGTCCCTTCACCAGACAATGCTTTGAATGTAAAAAGGTTTGACATAAGGCTATTGAATGCAGATCATAGGTGAGAATGATAAGTCGGGTAATGAGGAACAAATTTAATGAAGGGAGAATGGATCAATTCTTTAATGGCTATTGCTATACTTGCAAAAAATTCAGACACATAGCAAATCAATGTAGATCAAGAAGAAATGGAGGATAGAGTAATAAAAAAATGTCATCTATTATAATTGTAATAAACCAGGACATGTTTCAAAGGTTTGCAGAAGTAAGAAAGGAAAAAAGACTTCTCCGATAGAGAAGAATGATTCAGTAAAGAAAGTTGACAAAGAAGAAATGAGGCAGGAGATGAATAAGATATGGAGGAAAAAAGAAGAAAAACCTGAAGCTACTGATGCATCTGTTCCCTCATTTGGTATGGAAAAATCCTCTAAGAACTAGATCGAGCATGGCCTTAGTGGGAGAATTATCAGAAAACTATAAAAACCCCCTAGATATATGGTGTGTTAGAGGCTAGCACATGGGTGAGTCATGAAGAATGAAGAATCAGAGGTTGTGGAAAAAGAATCAGAAGAAAACATGTTGTTATGATGATTTGCAGACTGAATTAGGGTTCTCTATGTTGGGAGAATGTATTTAGCAGCTTTTTGATGCTTGTCCATTTAATGTGTTTAGGGTAAAATCGATGAAGTTTAAAGTTGAAGTTTGTAAATCATTTCAGTTAATTGTGCATTTGAAGAACTTGGAAGAAGCCCTAGAGTGATCCTGAAACAAATATGAAAGGGTTTCAAAGAAATTGACTTAGGTAATTTGGAATTTGTTTCTCTGTTTGCAAGAAGGGGAAAAAGGAGAAACGGAGAAGTTTTGATTTCCAAATTAAAGAAAACATAGAAATTGGCAGAGAATCGAGTGATGTCATCCCTTTGAAGCTGAAAGGAGTGGAGTTAGAAGAATTCGATGACAGGAAGATGAAAGAAATGGAGCTAGGGCTAAGTGAAAGAGAATTATAGAACATCAAAATGCTAGGTATGAATTTGTGGAGTGAATTCTTGTGGATTATCAAAAATAAGTTTATTTTGTTCTTATTGAGTCATTTCAAGGATGAAAGTATTATATTGGAAAAACCCTACTTAGTTACGAAGGAAGTGATCAAGGCAATAATTGGCTAATGTAGTATTGGGGATCTTCCTGGAAGAAAAACTATAAAGTACAATGATGTGGAGGAATTGATTGGTATTAACAAAGATCCACCAGCCTTATTAATAAACACAATCGAAGATTTGGCTATAAGGTATGTTTTGTACGGGATTTATTACAAGATTTATTTAAGAAATCATGAAGGTTCCACATCGACAATTGCAATTTACATTGCACATATGATGGTAAAATAAAATAGGAAATTTGATTTGTGTAGCTTGTTGCTTGAGAATATTTCTGAAAATGTTCGTATGTCAGTAATTGAGGGTTATCCCTTTCGATTCAGATCTCTGTTGGTATGCTTGGTGTTTTACTTTTTTTGTTCCCTACCGAGAAAAGATAATGTGGTATGGGAATTTGGGATTCCAGTTGGAAAATAGGTCTACAAATATTTAGGAGTGTTGGCAGACAAAGAAAGTATGTGTAAATCCTATTTCACATCCTTGAAAAAAAATATTTGCTCTGATATTTTTGTTTCGAGTCAGTTTGATTTTGGCTCTTCCTCTGGTAAAATGAATTGGAGGTCGTCATTAGTGACTCCCCTCCTCAATCAAAGAAGAGGAATGTTATAATTGAAGATATTGTTGATATTTTAGAAGAAGAGGAGAAGGTATCGTCTGATGACATCCAGTTTATGATTATTGAGGGGAAGATGAAGAAGATTGGTGAATTATGGAGTACAACCTCTCCTATTAACAAACTAAAAATTGATTATGCCTTAGTGGAATATTTAATTTTGAAAGGTATTGGAGTGTCCGTTGTTTTTGATTTCTTACCAAAAAATCTAGTTGAAATTGTTGAAGAAAGAATGCTGCTTGAAGGTCTGGAAGGATGCAAATTTGAAGCTCTAGTTGAAAAGAGGTGTGTTAAAGCTAAAGGGAGACTATTTGAATTGATTTTGGAAACAACGAAATTCATTAAGGAAATTTCAAATATTTACAAGTATTGTCTCCGGTGGCCTACTGTAGTAGATAATTTTAGGAGTAAGATTGAAGCAATTGAAACTAAAGTGAACAATATTAGAAAGAATTTTGACACCTTTGAGGACAAAGAAGGAGAGAAAAGATTGAGAGTCAGTGAACTACAGGCTAAACTAGTAGTTGTACAAAGACATAGAGATGATGTGATAAAAAACTTCTAGTTTCTAAAGGAAATTGTTGAGGTCCAGATAGAGCATCTCTCCAGAATCCTTACTGACACAGAAGATGTTGAGATACAAAGTTCACATTGGTCACCGCCTTTTACTCTATTGGGTTTATTGGAGAGTATTTGCACAAGAATGGATTCAACCACTTTTAACTGGAAGAAATTGAGTCTAGTTCTTGATGAAAGGTACAAGAAAGTGTTTCAGGTGAAGAGTGCTATCTTTACTTAAATCTCGAGTTTTCTAGTACTATTTTTATTGAAAAGAAGAAGAAGAGGAGAGAAAAGAAGTTAATTGATTTGATGTCTAAATGGTTGGAAGTTTTTAAATATTTTTGATTTTTGATGTCAGCATGTTTATATCCATTTTGGCCACCCCTTGCCATTGATGTCAAAGGGGGAGAGAGTTAGTGTATGGAGAGAGTTAGAGTATGGGGAGAGTTTTGAAGAAGAAATTTTTGCATGTTGCCATCAATGACAAAGGGGGAGATTTTTGGAAAAATGAAGAATACTGACTATCTCTATATTTTTGTATTGTCATTGATGTCACCATGTTGTGCCTACAACTTTAAGATAGAGATTAATCTAGTATTTTGGTCTGGTATCTATGTTAGAAACCAAGATCTGAAATGCAAACCAGAAAATCCTTCCATAGAAGAGAAAAAAAGAAAAAGAAAAGCTTTGCAAAAGATGTGCAAATAATATTATTCAGGATTTCATAATTACATGAGATGATTTTCTTTATAAAAGAAAAGATGCATAACCCTAATCTTATCTTGAGCAACAAGATAGCTCAACAAGATAAGGATGAGAATAATTAACCTAAGAATTAAAATATTACCTAAGTGAAGTTATGCAAGTGTAATTAAATATTAATTACACTAACACCCCCCATAAGTGCAACTTAGGGAGACTAAAAGGGCATACACCTAAAAATAAGATGAATGCAAGAAAGCATGAATGGGTCCCAACAATAAGTCCTGATCAGGTGCCCATGTACAAATGCAATAATGAGGTAGAGAAGGAAAACCTAGTGGGACAAAACCCCCCTACAATGAGATGACTGCTGTAAAGAAGCACTGGAAGAACACTATGGAGTAACACTAGAACCACAATCTGAAAAGAAAGGAAAGATACTTCTATCTACAAGAAACCAAAGAGAAATCATAATGATGCGATAGTAGACCTGATTCCACGAAACACTAGAAAACTCACAAACTGGAACAACCCTAGAATCTGTGAAGCAACAATAGATGATATGATGACAAAATCTAGAAACTGTGTATCTTGATGCTGATGCCAAACTGAGACTAAAAGTATTCCATATGAACAAGTACCATAAAGACTCTGGAACATTAACCATAAAAACATGGCCCTCAAACTCAGAAGGATCAGAACAAATACAGATCAAGAAACATAAACTCTCAATCTAAAGTGTGAACTGATATGAATCTGATATGTTTCAAGCAAGAGAAAAAATGTGGCCAAAAGAAACTAAGAAACCAAACAACCCATGCGAGTTGCCATCAAAACAAGATGAAGATCAAAGTGCATGCACACTCTAATCAGATTACCTGATGGAACTTTATCTTCATTTATTACAATAACCCAACGACTGTAAAAGGAGATAATTTGCAAAACATGCATAAACAAAAAATAAAAATAGACCTCAGATCTGTGTAGAGGACTGAACCATCTTTCCAATGCCACAAGAATGGCGAAAAAAGGATCACCGAGTCAAAAGATATGCCCTCTGAAGAAAAAAAAACTTCATCTGAGTTCAAGGACTTGAAAAAAAGTCTGGAGAAAAACATAGTAAAAGCACTTACACCATTGGATTGGTGTCAAAATCAGCTTTCCAATGGTATCTCGTTTATGAAAAATGGACATCATATGCAAAAAATACACCCAATTTAGTGAAAGTTGCTCCAAAATGCCCAATAAGGCTTTTAGGTAGACTAGGGGGATTAAAACAAATAAGCCCCTAGTCCTGTGCCCAACCAGGGGCTAGTAGATTGGGGGTTGGGGTAGAGCCCTTGGTCCTTCGTAGGACTTGTGGAGGTGCTGAGGGGGCCAGTTGGGCTGGTGCATAGTGCCTGGTCCTTAATAGGACCGTAGCCTGGCTGGAGGAAGTCTGCGGGGGCTGGGCGGAGGACGCTCAGTCCTGCATATGATAGGGGCTGAGCTATAGAGGTGCCCATGGGAGCTGGAGGCTAGGTGGCAAATGGGCTGACATTTTCGGCGGTGGTGGTAGACCAGTGGCCGCTGATCAAAGGAATCCTTTTACATTGGAGGCGTCAGCGCGAAGATCAAAAAACACATTTAAAAAAAAAATCAATTTTTGTGCATTGGGAAACGTGCTAGGGAGGTCGTACTCCCCAGGCAATTTTTTTTGCCTCCCAGACCAACTTCACCAAAATTGATGAAATGAAAGGTGTTCTTAGGGTTTTTGGCTGTTGCGAACGCGATAGTGACCTACATTTGTGCCTAAAATGCTACAAAAATTCAGCTACCTCCAGAGCTTGCAAAAAATCATTGAGCTTCAAACCCTCACAGATCTGGCAAATGATGACCAAAATCTACAAAATAAAAGCCAATCCTGACTTTTTCTAGCACTCTAAATCCAATGGTGAAGCACGATCTAATCCAAGATGCTACATAAATGAACTCAAGGCATGAAACCCTCGAGGAATCCTGAATGAACTCTGTAATGATTTTCTCAAAAAATATAAGAAGGGGCTGCAAATCAAGGCTCTAATACCATGCTAGAAACCAAGATCTGAAATGTAAACCATAAAATCCTTCCACAGAAGAGAAAAATAGAAAAAGAAAAGCTTTGCAAAAGATGTGCAAATAATATTATTCAGGAATTCATAATTACATGAGATGATTTGCTTTATAAAAGCAAAGATGCATAACCCTAATCTTTTCTTGAGCAACAAGATAGATCAACAAGATTAGGATGAGAATAATTAATGTAGGAATTAAAATATTACCTAAGTAAAGTTATGCAAGTGTAATTAAATATTAATTACACTAACAATCTAGACTGGTATTCGAGCTTTACTCTCTGGTATTTTTGTCCGCATTTCTCTACAATTAATAGTTGATGCTTATAGTTTTGGGAAATGGTTTATATTCAATAGGAGCATGTACTATCAACATCTCATGTACATAGTGCTTGTACAAAATTTTCATTGATCTTTTGCATTGAAGTCTATTCCTGGCCGACTTCTCGGGATAATTGTGTTTCGATGAAATTTGCTATGCAGATCTATGTGTGATCTATTTTAGGTCCTTTCCAAGAGAATGTAGCATGTTGTAAGTTTGAATTATCTTCTTGAAATAGTTTGTGAATATTTGGAGCTGATAGTAAGTAATTTTGGTAAATATGAAGTGCATCTAATAGGCTGACCTAATTGATGCTTGTGGGAAAATATCAGGCATAAAAATTGAATATGATGGAAATTTTTTTGTATAAAGATATAGTGAGACATAGGCAGAACAATATCAGAGTGAGAAAATATGAAGTGTGTTGAATCAGTCTTTTGAGCATCACCGAAACTACATCAACACTGGTTAGGTGCACCATTCTTAGTTGATTTTGGTTATAAAGCCCAATTTTGTTTTTGTTAATCCTTTTGCAGGCAGTGAGCCTCTTTTGTAAGTAGTGAGATTTTGTATTTGGATAGTGAGTCCTTTCAGGGTAGTGAGCCCTTGGTAGTGAGCCTTTTATTTTTGGGTTGGAACTACTTTATATTGTGAGCTAATCCTCACTATGGTTTTTCCCTTCTTGGGTTTTCCACATAAAAAATATGGTGTCTATTGTGTTAAATTACTTTCAACTATCTATGTTTCATGCTCATACTTAATAAAAAATAATGTGGTTATGGAATTAATATGTGTTGAATTTTCTAAGTTTAAATTCTATGACAACTGATTCACCCCCACCTCTTAATTGTCCTACATCTTTTTAACATAATGTTGTATGCAAAATGACCTAAGAATGAAAACAAACTATAATAGAAATGAATGAGACTGGAGGGGTGCACGTGGAAACTAGAATGTGATGCAGAGAGGCTTTGGACTCCTACAAGATTCACTGTTGAAGCCAAATGGGACACTTATGCCAAGCTAGGCGACTTAGTCCTATTTTGGGGAAATTATGCCAAAATAGGTTTTAGCCAAAAGGGTATCTAGAAATGCAGAAAACACTTTTCAGGCCCGGAAGTGGGACTAATTCGCCACAGATGGTGACTTAGTCCACCTGTGAATCTTGGGAAATTTAGGATAGGAATATATAGTCTTCAATCTGCACTTCTTTTCTTGATAATTTTTTGGATCCGAATCTACAAAATTTGGTTTACAGATGATCTCCAAGCTTCTTTTAGGGTTTTGTTGACTTTGAAATACTTTGATGAATTAATGACACATTTTAACACCTTTCTCTTTGAAAATCTGCATACAAGACCTACAAAACACAAATGCAAAGAGGGGAAAAAGGGTTAAGGGTTAGTTAATAGGTGTTTGCCTTGGTCAAACCCCGGTTTGGTAATTAAACCCTTGAAAATGAAATGAAATGAAAAGAGAATGATGAATGAGCAACATGCAATGCTACAACTCACCAAACCCTTGATGTAGAAATATGAAGATATACAAGTAAAAGCTCCAATGAATGTAGACTTGAGAATGCCTAGAATGCTTGAGAATGATTAAGTGGATGAATGTATGAATTTATTGGGGGGTGAAAAAGAGAGGAAAACCCTTTATTTATAGATGATTATAAAAATTTTCTTGACAATACCACATCATAGGCTGACCTCAAGGTCAAGAAAATAATATCTTGCTATAATTTTGAAATAATTTTAATTTTTGTGCCAAGTGGAACTAAGTCGCCCCTTGTGGTGACTTGGTCCTAGCATGGAAATTTTAATGGGTTTCAGGAATTAAAGTGTATTAAATGATGTTTAACAAAATTATTCTTCATAAAACACTTAACTAGGGTTTGTAAGTGTGTTAAGAGGTCATTCAAATATAAGAAAGGGTCAAATTATTGATGACAAGCCTAGAAAAGAATGAAAGTTTATTACAAATCTTTACAACACTTTGAAATAGGGCTTGGTAAGTGACAAAAATGGGTTATTTAGGTGAATTATATTAATAAGATCCTAGAAAAGTGTGAAAATGGGCTACAACACTTCATAACACTTTTACAAGGCATCATAAAGTTCTTAATGATTTACAAGGACCCAAGACCTAATTTGAATGTGTTGATCACATTACAACATTAAATCAAGGAAAACTCAAGCCAAAATGACAAGGAGAGCCTAAACAAGAAGAAAAAGTAGAAGGGTTACTTTTTACGTGTCCACATTTAGCCCCCACTTTAGTGAGACGATGAACTTGCTTCAAAATTATACTAAAGTAGACCCACGTGCAATCACGAGGGGTTCCAATAAAATAATGCTAGCAAGATGAGACAACAATGATCAAGAGGGATGATCAAGCCCTCGGGATGAGGATCCCATGGAAAACTAAACATAAGCACAAAGGAACACACATGGAAATGATGATGAAATAGGGAGAAGAAAAGAGAGAGAGAATCATATGAAGCTTCGATCATTTTTCCAACATGATGTGAATCAAATCTAGGATGTTTGTCCAAAAATAAAATGCATACTCACTCTGAGGTGATGGAACTCATGGCTATTCGCTGGGTGAGAAGGCCTAAAAGGTGAGAAGCATACACTCATGGTTGGTATGCACTCTCACACACATAGATGGCTATGGGGAAATTCATGCCTTAGAATGGGCTTCCCGCTCAACCATACCAAAGTTATAGATCCTGATAACTTCAATAAGGTACCACAAAATAAAATGAATTTTTGAGCTTCATGAGGCAAGAAAAAATTCGTATGCTTGGAGCTCACGAACAAAAATGATGGAACCATAGGCATGCAAGTTGTGTTATGCAAGGTGGCCATATAAAAAATGTAAAATGCAACATGCAAAGAATTTTCAAAGGAGTCTTTCTTAGTTCATGCGAGCTCTTACCTTAGGGAACATTGTGTCTAATGTCTCCAAGAGAGGACTGATCAAAGAATATAAAATTTACAACTTAGGGGATGTAGTTCATCGCATCAATCCACCAAGAGGAATGCAATATGATAAGATAGATCACACTTATGAAGGACATCACAGCCAATGTCATCCACAAAGCAACAAATGCATCATATGAAGTAAGAAAGTTGCACTAAGAACCAAGAAAAAGGGAAAAAATGCAAAAGAATATTGCAAATGTATGCCCCCTCTTTAAAGGAATTGTTGCACATCGTACTGTGAGAAATTACTTTAATGTAGCAAATGAAAAATGTAAAAAAGAAAGAAGACATGAGAGCCAACTTGGAAAGCACCTATTCCAAGTCATATGTTTCTAAGTAAGGCTACATCATGTAAAGGAAAGGAAAAAGAAAAGGAAAGGGTTTCCCCCAAAAGGAGAGCACCAAACACATAAGGGATCTATGGATTTGGGGTCAGTATGTTCATTGCTTCAATTTTTTGTAAGGAGCTTAGAATTTTCATCATCCCCCAAATACATAGAACTAGAAGAATGACACAAAGAGAGTGAAAAAAAAGAAAAAAAGTAAGAACCTTTTGGGTCAACATGGAAGAGACATAGGGTGTCTCGATGCTTTGCGTCATCCCCAAAAGGAAAACACAAGCCAAATGAAAATGAAAAGGTGAAAGAAAAATGAAAAGCTTTTGGGTCAACATGAAGGAGACATGGGGTGTCTCAATGCCTTGGGTCATCCCCAAAAGGAAAACACAAGAAAAAGACAAAAAAAAAGGCAAAGAAAAATCTCTTTTGGGTCAACATGAAAGAGACTGGAATGTATCGATGCCTTATGTCATCCACACAAGGAAAACACAAGAAAAAGACAAAAAAAAAGGTGAAAGTGATGTATGACATAGAGAATAATGAAGGTACAAATAAAGGAATGTCACAAAGAGAGAGAACACCAAATAGAACATCACAGGGGAACATGTTACACACATGCAAACACTCAAAAGGAAAAGAAAAAGAACATGTAAAAGCCTAGTAAGGGAAATGCGAGTCAATTATCAAGCAAGTCATCCACCTCCCAATCTCAATTGATATAAGCAGAAGGTGAATAACACAGGTAAGGGACAACAAAAAATGCAATACTAGGACAAGGCTATCAACTTCTTTCCCCCAATGAGTGTAGGACAAGAATGAGCTGAGGTAGGTGATGGGAAAGGTCATGTAATAGTCAAAAGAGAATTTTCTACAACTATTACATGATAAGGAATTTTATGGTGGTTTATGGAATTATTGGATAGCAATTATTGCCATCAAAATGATACTTGCTTAGTCGTTCTTTCAATTGGTGGCACTCATTACTTCTATGTCCAAGAACATGATGATATGCACAATGTGGAACGTTAGCATCTTTAGGATATATTATCAACCTATTCATAGGTGGTAATAGTATGAGTCCTTTGTTTAAAAGTATTTGTAATTTCCTTTCACATTCAGGTGGTGGATGAAGAGGAAACTTGAGGTTTTGTAACTTGTAGGGTCTTTTGCGTTTGCTAGATTCACCCTTTTCTCGAATGGGAGGAGGACCCAAAGTGATCCTCTCATCCTTGTCATTGTTATCAGGTAAGGGTTGCTCTCAAGGAAGGACATTTAGATCGAGAGGGGAATCAAAGACCACCATGCCATCATCACGAAGTCTCCAATATTCTCTAGGAGGTTTGCTGTTATGAGAGGGATCTTGATATCCTAAGGGTATGTGCAAGGTCATGATGGGCCAAAAAGTGGCGATATGATGGGTATGTGTAGGGTATGTGGCTAATGACTTTTTTTTTACCCAAAATTGATGAAATGAAAAGTGTTTTTAAAGGAGATTCTCAACTTTCCACCAATATAAATTATGCTTTACTTTGAATTTAATAAGTAATTATTATTCATTTTCTATTTAAATTATGACTAAAGTCCTAATTGATAGGCTGATTGAAAAACATCTATAGCTTTCAAATGGTATCACATTTTTTGAATCCAAAACATGCATCACATTCTATGCTTCGCATACTATAGGATTAAAAAAAGAATTGAATTTCATGAATTTTTGACCAAGTTAAGGTGTTAGGACATCACGAGTTTTTATATTTTTAAAAAGTTTTAATAAAAAATTCATAATTAATTATTTACTTGGAAAAAAAATACAAAAAATATGCATGACATTTGGACATGAGTCCTCTACTTATATCTAAAATCTTGTAAAAAATATTATCATTTTATTGTGGTTAGGGTGGTTAGAGGACACCTACTTATTTTTTCCCTAAAATTTAAGTACTCTTGCTTTGAAATTTCAAATTTTCACCAAATAGATTTAAAAAAAACCTAGTATTTTAGAAACTATATTCAATTTGCTACAGATTCTATTCTTACATATTTTTTAAATAATATAGATAGCTTATTCAAATTTTTACTTCAAGTTTCCTAACTCTGAGTTTTTTAATTTTTTTGCCACCTAAGGGCCTATTTTTTCCATGATGATCCTGCACATACCCCTAACCCTGTTGTGTTATCATCTTTTGGAGTTTTCTCTAAGAGTTGATGAATGCCATGTTTAGTTGTTATGTCACATCCTTGTTTGCTTAAAATGGTAAAACCTTTTCCATAGGTTTCTTCAAGGTTGATTGGAGTATTTGTTACTTTATTATCATAACATGGTTGAGGGGTTTTTTGTTTAGAAGAACTAGGTTCACCTAGTGGAGGGAACTTAGGTCCTTCATTTGTTTTAGGATGTAAGTAACCAAACATATCAAGATGTGGTACTATAGGAAGGTCTTGTTGTTTCATGGATGGATAAAAGGATGCATGAGCTTCGAGGCTGTCAAGGCATTCATTTAGGAACTTATTCATGCTATCATCATCTTCTCCAATGATGTCAACATCACGAGGACATTCATGAGGAGTTGAAGGAGCATGAGGAAGTTCAATGTCATTAGGATCAGTTGCAAAGGCACAACTTGAAATGTCAACTAAGGATTTTAATGACATCCAAAGCTTATTAAAACACATAGCCATGATGCAAAGGAAAAACAGGAAATCTAGAAATAATCATAGAAATGTAACAATAGAAAAAATAAATGCAAAAAATGATTTGGAAATGACTAAAATTACAGTGCAGAATGTGCAACTAGACTAAGTCACCTAGGGTGGCGAATGAGACTAGGTAGTGATTTAAAAAAAAAAAATCTAAAATTTTTAATGGATTTTTTATGCTTTTTATGTTTTTAAATGTAGATGTAATAGGAATATGTAGTATTTTGTGAATTTGGAATGAAATACAATGCAATAATGCAAGCTATATAAGCTTTTCACTAATGTAATTTTTAAAACCCTGGGATGCAAATTAAATAATGCGAAATTAAATGTAATGTGATTGCAAGCTATTCTTAGGATGTAAATGCACTTGAAATTAGAAATAAAATGTTCTAAAGTTGGGTTCACCAAAATTTTGACAAATATTTTGGCACCACAAGGCTTTCTAATACTTCTAGGGTTTTTCACCTAAAAGGAGAGAGGTATGCCAAAAATTGCAATGTCCCCACTCAAGAATAATGAAAATATGAATGAAATATGCCTAATTGTAATGTCCTAAATGCAATAAACTGATAAAAGATATTGACTATTAATGCAAAACTAATGAAATGCAAGATGTTTGAAAACACAATGTTGTATGCAAAATGACCTAAGAATGCAAAAAAATCTATAAAAGAAATGAATGAGATAGAGAGGTGCACTTGGATACTGGAATGTGATGCAGAGAGGCTCTGGAATCCTACAAAATTCACTATTGAAGCCAACTAGGACACTTACACCAAGCTGAAAGAATAAGTCCTATTTTGGGGAAATTCTACTAGAATAGGTTTCAACCAAAAGGGTATCTAGAAATGTAGAAAACACTTTTCAGGCATGGAAGTGGGACTAATTCACCATATATGGTGACTTAGTCCACTTGTGAATCTTGGGAAATTTGGGACAGGAATTTGTAGTCTTCAATCTGCACTTTTGTTCTTGATAAGTTTATGGATCTAAATCTATAGAATATGGTCTATAGGTGATCTCCAAGCTTCTTTTAGGTTTTTTTTTACATTGAAATACTTTGATGAATTCATGAAACATTTTAACACCTTTCTCTTTGACAAATTTGCATACACGACCTGCAAAACACACATGCAAAGAGGGAAAAAAGGGTTAAGGGTTAGTGAATAGGGGTTTGCCTTGGTCAAACCCTGGTTTGGTGATTAAACCCTTGAAAATGAAATGAAATGAAAAATGAACAACATGCAATGCTACATCTTACCAAACCCTTGATCTAGAAATTTGAAGATATGCAAGTAAAAGTTCCATTGAATGTAGACTTGAAAATTCCTAGAATGCTTGAGAATGATTAAGTGGATGAGTGTATGAATTTATTGGGGGGTGAAAATGAGAGGAAAACCTTTTATTTATACATGATTATAAAAAATTTCTCGAAGATACCACATCATAGGCCAACCTAAAGGTCAAGAAAATAGTATCCCACCAAAATTTTGAAATAATTTTTATTTTTCTACTAAGTGGGACCAAGTCGCCCCGCCAAAGCAATTTTAATGGGTGTTAGGAATTAAAGTGTATTAAATGATGTTTAATGAGATTATTCTCTAGAAAACACTTAATTAGGGCTTGCAAGTGCATTACGAGTCAAACTATTGATGACAAGCCTAGAAAAGCATGAAATTTTGTTACAACTCTTTACAACACTTTGAAATAAGGATTGGTAAGTGATAAAAAGGGGTTATTTAGGTCAATTATATTAATAAGATCCAAGAAAAGTGTGAAAGTGGGGTACAACACTTCACAACACTTTTACAAGGCATGATAAAGTTCTTAATGATTCACAAGGACCAAAGACCTAATGTGAATGTGTTGAACACATTACAACATTAAATCAAGGAAAAATCAAGCCAAGATCATGAGGAGGGCCTAAACAAGAAGAAACAATAGAAGGGTTACTTTTTTCATGTCCACACAACCGACTTATAAATCTAGCTAAGTTGATATAGTCTGCATGTTGTTCAAGGAAATCAAGTTGGGTCATCCTCCTTGTCCTTTTCTCCACTTCTAGAAATTTCTTTGACCCTTGAAGGAACATTATCCAACTCAACCTAGTCTGGGATTGGAATAAACTTTATTCTTAACTTAATGGATTTTATTTCTTCTCCATATTTATGCAAAGTCTTTTCCCAATCTACTTGAAGCCCTTGATATTTATCCAAATTGGAAATATAAATAGCTGCATCTTCAAGTTGATCATTTGTTAAATAGGTCCATATTCAATTGGAGAATAGATTTCATGCCACCATTTTGTAGTTGATCCACCTTTAAGTTCTTCTTTCCAAACTTCTTTCTTCCTCTAAAAATCTCCAAGAATGCAATGCAACTATTTGATATTTCATTTAATTTACCTTGGATCTTGGATGCCTTCTTTGATGCTTTCATAATGAGCTCTTTCTTGAAATTGAATGCCTCCACCCATTCAACTAGATCATTCATATTCTCATCTATGAGTACATTTTCCATGAATAATACTTCTTTTGGAATTTCCATTATTTTCTTCATCCCAATAATAGTTGTATCATCCATTGCTTGGCATTTTTTTGTGAGCTAAGTTATTTATTAAAAAAAAAAATCCTTTTTCATGTGTATAAACTACCTTTTCTATCATAGCATCCCATTTTTGACATACATTGCCTATCCATTGTTGAGTGACCTGCAAGGATGTTCTCATTCTTTCAATTTCAGTTATAGAATCCTTTGAAAACAAGTCCTCTAAACAAGGGATATCCCCACCGACCCATGTAGGCTTAATTAAATGTTGGATGTATTTTTGTAGATCTACCATTTGTTTTTGTAGCTTTTCCTTATCTTTTGTTGCATTGTACAGTCTCCTTAGAATGACCTACACAAATTATTGAAGGTCCTCTTTCTCTTGTGCATTGGTGGAAGGACCCAGATTAATAGTCTAAACCTTGTAGTCAGATGGACTAACCTAATCTTTATGTTTTCCATTTAGAGGTGTGGAAACTTGAAGAATTCTATTATTCAATTCATCTCAGGTCATCCTTGACACCACCCTTGCCTTCTTTCTTTCTTTTGACTTACCCAAATTTGCTAGAAAATTACCTTAATCTTGAGTCTCTTCTTCTACAATGATATGCTTGGGCTCCAATAATTCCTTCAGCCAATCAAGAGTAGTTGACTCTTGTACATCTATTTCATCTTGAGAAACATTTTGCTCCTTTTGATCCTTAGGCTGATCATCTTCAATGTTCTCTAGATTTTTATTAGTATTCTCTTGATTTTTTTGTTCTCCAACCTTGTTCTCATCATTAGCCACATGTGTTTCCTCTTTTTCTAGAGATTTGGAAGGAATTTCTTCCACCTTCTTTGGTTCTTTCTCTTCTTTATAATTTTACATCTTAGGAACCTTTTGTTCCAGCTGTATTCCAAAGCCAATGAGCTCTCCACTCTTTGGATTTTCTACTTCTTCTCCATCTTCTTGTTCTTGCTATCTAGGCTCATTAGAGACAATAACCTCACCTATTGCAACTTCTACCTCCTATTTTTCAATTTCATCTTGCACATTTTGTGGAGGAGATTGTGGAGGAGTATTATTTCCTATAACTTCTCTCTCAATATCCTCAACTTCTTCAATGGATGGTTCCCCAAAATTATTTTCAAGTTCATTTACTACATTCTCCATATTTTCTGCACCTGGAGGAGAAACCTTTTTCTTTGGAGAGTTCTTTCTTGTATATACTTTGGTCCTTTCTCTAGAGATATCCAATTCAATCACCTTGGCTTGATCTGTGTCTACTTCACTAGCCTTGGTTTTCTTGGATCTGGATAAATTTTCTCCTTCTTTAATAATTCTTCTTTTCTTGGAAGGTTCATACTGTCTAGTTACTTCATTTGTAGGTTTACTCCTCTTTGAGACTGGTTTTCTCTTAGGCTCTTTGTCCTTGGTTTGACTCCTAGTTTTCCTTTTTATTACAATTGGAACTTGTTTTGTATTCTCTTATTCTTGAGGAACTATAGTATCATCTTGAGTATTTTTAGTTTCATCATCTGAATATGATTCCAAGTCTCCTAATAAGTCAAATGTAAATCTAGTTCTTGTTGCTTCTAACTACAAGACCTTATGTTTGACCCATTGTTTGGAATATCTCAATACAAGGGCAATAATTTGGTCCAAGTCAACAACTTCATCTTCAAACTAATTGATGGTGGGAAGTGGCTTATCCTAAAACTATGTGTAATCATGGCACTAAATGGGATTCTCTTCATGATCCACTTGATCTAGCACATTTTCCACTCTATACAATCTAATAAAATTCAAAGAAAGTCTTGAACTTCTCTTTATAACCTCAAATTCATCTCTACAATTTTCCCAATAATCCTCAAGATGTTCTCTATGTCTATACTCCTTGTTAGCCATCCTCTGTGCCACTCCATAGGGATCAAAATTTCCTCTGTTAAAATGGGAGTACAAATGAAGATGAGCCATCTCTACCTCTAAATGGTGTGCACTATGTATTGAAGGGAAAGCCTCCAAATCTCCAATCCTTAAGGGGGAATCAATACCAACCCTCGTTTTATGCATTTCATTCAAAATGGCATCAAATGCAGCTAATTGTCTAGTTAATTCCAACAATATAACCTTGTTAGTAGGATATCTAGGAAGCCTATATGCGACCTTTGGAGATCCATGCACTCTGATATAAGTGAAATTTGGACATTGAATACACCAGAATCCATATTTCTTGATTAGATGCATTGCTTCTACTAAAATTCATACATGAAGTGCATCTTGAAAAGTCCTTTTTATGTACATGGTGAAGGCATCATTGACCCTTTTGAAATTAGAAGTATTGAAATGCTGCTAAGTATAAACATCATACACTCTATCTTGACCAATTATTCCTTTACAACTCAACCCCTAGTATTTGAAATTCTTGGCCAACATATAAACAACATATGAAGTCATGGTGAATGTTTTACTATCTTTCAAACTTCTCAATTGCAAATCTAAATTATCACTTATAATGCCTACCCAATGATAATGAATCCCTTTCTTAATCTAAGAGATGACATGAAACATCCATTCTTCAAAGATGAAATCTTTATCTAATCATACCACTCTACTAAGTAGAGTGATCATGCCATTATATTCCAATTTAAAGTCACTTCTATGTAGTTGTTTTGGAAATTTAGAATAATGTGACTTTGGCTTTTCAATCCATGAGCTATTCACGATTTCCAAGGCCTCTACTGGATTAGAGTCATATAATCCTTTTGCAACCTTTAAATGAATCTCCACCAAATTTTGATGTGACCCAATATTGAAGGCCTCAACTATATATTCTTTAGTCAAATTAGCCAGTACCCTCCTGTCTGAGTCATAATGTTTTGCACACTCCATGATTAACTTTGAACATTGCACTAAAGGTGGTAACCTAGAAGCTTGTTCCAACCCTATATGTACCAATATATAAGCTAGAGGAGTAGGTGCATGGAAATACATTATTTTCTTGAAATCCTCATAATCTACATGACCCATATTAGTATCTCTAACTTCTACACAGGTTGAAATGATCTTAGATTCTAGAATTGTGCCTTTGAATTCATACTTCATCATTTTTACTCTATTTGTAGGTTCCTCTTTGATTGGTTTTGTGGATTTTTCCTTAGAACCTTTTCCTTTACTAGATTTTACCTGCATTTGATTAGAAAAGAGCGTAATTATTGAAATTACAAGCATAAATAATCATTATAACATCATTGCATCATTAAAACCATCATTAAAGAACATATGCAACATATAATTAACTTCAAATCATCATTAGAATCATCAAAACCAAGTTGAAAACCTTTAAAATCAAATATCAACCATTTTTGAGTTTTTGACACATTCATAGATTTTAAGGAATCTGACCCATCACAGATTTCGTGAAGGAACCGACCCTTGGGAACTCCACGCTTAGGCGGATTCCATGAAGAATGAAAAACTTGGTCAAACTTAAATCATGAGATATTCCTAAGATCATGAAATTTACCTTATGTCTTTCCCAAGATCACACTCAAACATTCCTTGAGCATTTTATGAACTCGAGGATGTTGGGCCTAGATGGATTTTAGAGAATCTAAGACATCACGAATTCCATGAAAGGATGGAAGTTTGGGTTTTTCTCAGTCATGTGGATTTCACAAAGGAAGTAAGAGATTCTACATAACTTTCATAAACTCTTCAAATATTTCAAATTGGCTCATTGTGATGAGTTTTGCATTTATTTCCTTTTGAATCACTTATAAAGAGACAATCCTCAAAACTTTGGTGAATCCATGACCAAGAAAATTTAGCGAAAGATATGTGTTCGAGTTTTCCACAATGACAAGGATTACACGAAGGAACAAGATTCGGGTTTTCCATGTAGAGGTGGATTCTGTGAAGAATGAATTCATGCATTTGGGAGCTAAATAATTAAGTGAACTAGCTACAATCCAACTTCAAATCCTTGAACCAAAGAACAACTGAATCATATTGCTTGAATTACATACCAGGGTTTAATCATCACACTCCAATCATGCTATATGATCCAATTTAAACTAGAATTTGCAAGCATAACTACTCAATATCAATGAATTTCCATCTATCATGAGCTAGGGATTATCCAATGGCACATTAACACTATTGAACCTTTAAGAACCTACTCAATCATTTATTTCAATTTTCTCCTAGTCCATGGTATTCATAATCAAAATGCACCATTAAACGATTGAAATTTCAAAGACCTAGCTTAAGAAAATGATGCCCTAGTTTCTCAACTTTGAATGCAAAATATACAACAAATGAAACAAATTCAAAGTTGGAATTAACAATGCAATGGTAATCATCAATTAAAGAAAAACCCTTGTGAAATCAAATACAGGAAAAACAAGCTCAAAAACACCATCACAAAATTAAATTAGTATAATGCAAACTACGACCTTAAACTTGCACCACTAAAATTCTAATACATTATAAAGAATTCACATGGAAATCCATTTCAAAACATAGGTTTGAAACCCTATGTTTTGACCTAGGATACTCATAATGAGAATCCAAATGCACACCTAGAAATCCTAGTTGATGACTTGCAAAATGCCCAAATCCACACCTTTGATATACTGAAATGCTCAAATGCTCTCCAACAATGCACTCCTTAAAATGAGCAATGAGTATAGGGTCAAGTGCATATAATTCACACCATAATTTAGCATTAATAATGAAGTAATTCAACTACAGAACCCATAAATGTGCAAATAAAGCTTTCATCAAAGTTTCAGAAAATGAGCCAGTAATGGATTTGGGGAATCTAATGAAGACTGAAGGATTTAGTGACACAACGAAGGCTTGGGGAATCTATCTAGGGATGGATTTAGCGAATGATGCAAACTTCATGGAATCTGATAGATTAAAGCTTTAGCGAGTATTTGAACTTTTGGGTAATCGAGATCACCATGGGTATAGTGGACCACTTGGCCTTCGGGGAATCCGACACTAGGCGAATTTCCTAAAACTCTCCCAAACATTCCCAATTTTGATGCTTTATTAAAATTTTCATAAAACTAATAACTCAAGCATCAACCAAGCTAAAAAATGTTGCAAGAAAAAAAAATTGAAGTGTAGATAAAGCATTAAAACTCAACAAGGTGAAGTGAATCAAAATTTTGAGGAACCTCTCCCTTAAGAGGAAAAGGTGAAACCTAAAGAAAATAATAGAAAGAAAAATAAAGAAAGAGGGTCCCCTCCTCCGATGGGGTAGGTGTGCAAAAATTTCACAACAATCACCAATGGTGCTAGGGATATTTTTATGAATTGTAGAGGGTTGGTAGTGTTGTCGGTCATTTGCCTGGTCCAAGAAATGCTTCACATTTCTCTACATTGATATGTCTACTCTTGTAGCTTGGGGAATATTCTCTCAGTGTCTATGTAGTGTCTCAATTCCAATTTCATGTGATGAAGTGGTCCACAAGTTGTTCTGTTAATGTCATATCTCATATTTATGAATTTTGTGCTTCCTAAATGAAGTATTATGTTCTTGTTTGATCTGCAATGGCGATTGATGGAATGGAAATATGAAAGAAGTGTATGAAAGTATTATTGGATGTTCATGGAACATCTCCATGTGATCTACATGTTGTTGATTGGCCTTTTTGGTGCTATAATGTGTCTTGAGTTGGCTTTCTAGGTTATTTGTACATATCTAGCTAATAGGGTTTGTTCTTTTGCTTGTGCCATATGCTTGGGGGTATGCACTAGCATTTGAAGATGTGTTATGATAGATTTGGGTTTCAACCTATCCTATTTGGGACTACATCAAGTAAATTCATTTGAAAGTATGTTTTTTGACTGATTGGTTGTGTGCTTCATGTTTCTTCTATATGTTTTGTTGATGCTGACTCAAATTGATGTGTGCCAATGTGTGAATTGTTTTAGATGACATTGGAAGATGTAATAAGTTTTTTTGGTCCTCTCTATCTCCAAGATAGGATCACATTATGCTTTGGTGGCTGACTTGTTGAATTCATTGATTATATTCTTTCCTAGCTAACCTAATTGAAGTTTTGAAGAATTGTGATGGATATAAATACAAGATCATTTTAGATGTTAGTAGCATGTAAGTATGAAAAAGTGTGAGGGAGTGTGAATGTGGAATCCATTTAATATCCATTACAAAAAATGTGTAAGTATTTGAAGTAAAGATCAAATGTTTTTGAACACCTCAATTAACAAAGTGAATTGTTGACAAATATTGTAATTCTTTATAAACTATTTGTATCCTACTATAAGATAGTTAATCTCATCAGTTCCTTGTATCTTTCCCCTAAAGTTATGTTAGATTCAATTTAGGAAGTCCTTTGTATCTTATGTTGAGGTAGTGCACCTTGGTTTGCAAGTCCTTTTTTTTAGTGAGCCTTTAGATTGTGAGTTAACTTTGATCATGATTTTTCCCTCTTTGTGTTTTCCATGTAAATTTGGTGTCATCTTGTGGATGTGTGTTCTTGTCTCTTTTATCACTATTATTGATTTGATGAGAGTTAGAATTTCTATATCTTTGATTTCCGAAGTTGTTGAAGCCTTATATTGCTATACCCTTCTCTGCTATTATTTTATTTAAGAGTTTTGTTTTGGTTAAGTGCTGGAAAACTCAAGTTCTAGAAGGGATTAAGTTTTTGAGTAGATAGATTCACTGCCATCCTCTCAATCTTTGTGTGTGTTCAACAATTGGTATTAGAGTCAAGTTCCTTAGAAGAAGCTTAACAACATGAGGAAAATATTTGGGATGGTACATGATGGTTTATACAAAGGTTGTAGGTTTGATGTGACTAATTACGCTTTCTAGAAATTGAGGATGGAAGGTCACCTAAACAGTTGAGGGTTTGGTGTGTGGCAATCAGTCTTAGAATGGTTATTTTTCTCCTGAAACTCCTCCAATAGATCCAAGTGAAATTAGATTATATGAGTAAAATTCTAAAGCTTAGAATGCTCTCTTGTGTAGATTGGCTGATTCAAATCTTTTGAAAGCATGATGAATTGTAGTTCTGCTAAAGATGTCATAGGAAACCTCAGAAAAATCTATGAAGGTGATAGAAAAGTAAAACAAGATAAGATACAGATCTTTAAAAGTATATTTGAGACTCTGAAGATGATAGAAGATGAAGACATTGCAAGTTATATGCTCTAGGTATAAGAAGTTATCTCTTGCATCACTAGTCTTGCTGGAGAAGTAAAAGAGAATGAAATTTTGAAGAAGGTTTTGAAATCTCTCCCAAAATCTTATAGTCATAAAGTGTCTACCATTGAGGAGTCCAAGGACTTGGATCAGTACTTAGTTGTTGAAATGTTTGGTTCTCTTACTTACTTTGAAATGAGAGAGTTTGATCAAGATTCTCGAAAGAAGGAAGCTACATCCAAAGCTAACAAAAATATTGAAGATGATGTTGCTGATCAAAATGATGAATTTGATGAAGTTGATGCAAAAGTTGTGAGAAGCTTGAAGAAAGGGATTGCAAATTACAAAGATGATGATAATAAATGAGTTAAGGTTAAAAGAGGTCTCTATTCTATGGAGAGAAACTATTCCTTAGAATATGCGGAGAATGATTCAAATGATGAAACCCTTTTTATTGATTTGGAATTTGGTGACAAAAAGTGTGATGTTGAAAATTGTAAGAAGTCTAGCTCCTTGTATGATGAAGATATGTTTTCTTCTCAACTAGATCTAGAGTCAATGGAACTTGAAGGTTGGGACTTCAATCTAGATGATTGTGAACTTGATTTTGAAGGAGAACTCTGGTTTTCTCTTGAAGATCTAGATGAAGGAAATTGTAAAATATCAAATATGACTGCATGAGGGAAAAATTAAAAGAGAAAATTAACATATTAAAGGAAAGGACAAAGAATCAAAATAATATATTGGAAAACTAAAACCTTAAATAAGATGTGGAAATTGATGTGATACTAAAATAAAAGAAGTGAAAGATGTGATCTTAATTTTAAAATTTAATGATGAATAAGGCAAGAGGATTGAGGATTTCTTGAATACCAAGCTCAATGATAAAACTACTGAATGTTTAAATCTTGAGGAAGAGATTGTACCTCTAAGAAAAGAACTTGAAAAAGAAAAAAAGGAAATTGAGAAGGGTCTGAAAATGAGAGGAGGTTCTATAATTATTGATTAGTTGATTAACTCTCAAAAGTCATCTAAAGAGAAATTTGGACTTGGTTTTGAAAAAGGGAAAAGTCCTATGAACAATACATCTATAAAATTTTAGGATAACTTCAAAGCAAAAGGAATGCCTTAAACAAGGGAAGAGAAATACCACACTAAAAATCCTAAGGATAAATTCTCCATAGATGTAAAGACAAATCAAGACAACAAGAAAGGATGATTCATTCATGTTTGGAACAAGGAAAGGAACTTCAAAAATTTTGTCTCTAAGAAAAATTCTCCTATCAAGTTCAATGGTAACTACTATGCTCACAATAAGTATTTTCATAAGGAAATTGAGTGTAGAAGCAAGAGGAGTCAAAATTTATTTAGGCCTCCAAGGTACAATTCTATGAAATCTCAATCTTTTTATAGTTAGCATTATGCTTACAATAAATTTGGTCATAAGGCTAATGAATGCATAAGTAAAATGATGAGGAATAGTAGTTTTATGACTTCTCAATCCTTCTATGATTACTACTACACATGCAACGAGTTTGGTCATAAGGATGTTTATTGTAGATCTAATGTGAGAAGAAGTAATTATGTTCTTCAATTTAGTATCACCTATTACAATTGCAATAAGTCAAGACACATTGCAAGGTTTTGCAAAGGAAAGAATGCAATACCTTCTACTTCACAAAAGAAGACTAACACTAATGAACAAAAGAAGGAAATGAACAAAGTATGTAAGAAGGAAGAAAGTGAAGTAAAGAATGAATTTGTACCTTAGAATGGTGTAGATGAGTCCTTTAGTAATTGAAAAGATAGAGCATTATCTCATATTTCTTTTGAAAAATATTTCAATCCCCCTGAAGAGAGTAAGATGGTGAAGACTTTAGCATGGAAGAGGAGTTGGATTAGACCTTTTGGTGTATAGGTTTGTTGTGCAAGAATGAACCAATTGATGTAGGTTTTGATACAAGTAGAGGATGTGTAGAGGTAGGTAAACATATTTTGATTGATATTATTCTAGTTTGGTGTATCAAACTTGAAGATGAGTTTCATAAGTTTTCCAAGGTATTCCTAATGTATACTCTAAGGCAGAGTCATGATATTTTGGTCTGCACCTCTTTTTAGAGATTTTTTTTTTCTTGTAGTTCAAAAGATAAGTTGGTCAAGGGGTGAAGGTATTATATCCAAGTTTTCATGTATTTAGACCTTCTGAAATAAAATTTGTAAGTGACTGTGTTCTGGTCTATTCTCTAGTAGAATAAAGTGATGGTGAAGGCTTGTTGGAATGCTATGTATTCATCAAGAAATTTTTTTTTTTTTCATGCAGTCTTCTAGACATGTTCAGGGATGTTCAATGCATGATACTTTGAATTATTAGGTATTTTGGTGGTTTGCATGTTTAGTTTTGAAATGGAAGTGTGGTATAGATTTTTTTAGATGCCTATCTAATCTTGAAAACATATGTTTCGGTACTTGTCCTAGTTGGTATACAAGTTCAGTTATATAAGTCTATATAGACAATCTACATGTTTCAGGGTTGATATCATACATGATGTATGTTTGGTTTCCAAATTTCAAGCTAATCCTAATAAATCTCATGAAATATTAATGAAAAGAATATTTAGATACTTGGAAAGAACTCTAGATTATGGTTTGTGGTATAAGAGGATGATAAATTTTCTCCAAGTGCCTATACTAATGCTAATTAGGATGGTGGTGTTGATGACTAGAGAAGTACAAGTTCAAGTTCTTTCTTTTTGAGAGATAGATTGGTCTCTTGATTTAGTAAGAAGTAGGACTTAGTATCTTTATCCACAGTACACTAGTACAAAAACAACAATATATGACTAAATAAACTACTAAAAATTGCATATATGTGACTAATTTTGGTCACGTGACCATTAGTAGTTTATTGCCGATCATTTATAATGTGACCAAATTTATGACTAAACTATTTTAGTCATTTATTTAGTCATTGATTTAGTCATTGATTTTGTCATTGATTTGGTCATTTATTTAGTCATTTATTTAGTCATATATTTTAGTCATTAATTTTAGTCACATGACTATTTTAGTGGTTTATTTGTATCATTTATAACACCACCAAATTTATGACTAAACTATTTTAGTCATTTATTTAATCATTGATTTGGTCATTGATTTAGTCATTAATTTAGTCATTTATTTAGTCATTAATTTAGTCATATATTTAGTCATTAATTTAGTCATTTATTGTTGTTAACTGGCCATTTATTTAGTCATGGTAGTCATTTATTTAGTCATTACTTTAGTCATATTTAGTCATTAATTTAGTCATGTATTTAATCATGTAAGTCATTACTTTAGTCATATATTTAGTCATTACAAATCAAATCTAACTTAATTAATCCTCACAAATTAATGCATATAAACTTCAAGTATCATAGGTATTCAAATGTTGAAGAAGCACCATGAAATGATGACAAAAATTCTTGAACAAATATGATTGATAAAACACAAACACAAACAACACAATATTTATGAGTGGAGAAAAAACCACTCTAAAAATTTGCTTTATTAAGCCTCATTGGAAAATCAAAATCTCATTGGTTACATTCAATGTCTTAGTGACACTGTACAACTTACTGACACTATATAAACAAAATACTCTTATTTTTATATACTTATACTGTTTTCCCCTTCCTTAATTGCAGTCCTTTTGGATTGGAAATGACCTCCTATAGGGGCTTGACCCATTTAATCCCCTTGCAAATCCACAGCTTTCCTGCCGCTATTGGTTTCGGCTCCTCCAAACTCTTCCTCGCTGGTATTCACCTTTTACTTCTCCAATTTGGAGCTACAACCTGAAATAAGGTTTCAAAATTAGTACGTCAAAAACATATTTTGAAGTATATTTTTATCAGATATTGTAGTTGCAAGTTCCACTAATTATAATAAGATAAATAGTTTTACCTTTTTGCATCAACTAATGCAATTCTGATAACTTTTAGAGGATCGACAATGCTAGCCTTTATCATATCAACATGCTCAACTGCAAGTTGTCACACAACATTAAACTTATTAATTAGACTCAACATATAAGAAGAGAAAGAAACTTCAAACATTATCAATTTAGTTTCCTCATAGCTTTCCTCTAGCATATCTAGAACCTCTTTAGATGTTCCATCCAGCTGTCATCACTCCCATACAGGTAGAATTGTGTATGTCTATCAAACCATCATCTTTCCCATAGAGTTAGAGCTAAATTCATTTAGAAATCTTTTCTCGCTGAGCAATCCAATTCACCTAGCAAGCCTAACATATAGACAACCTCCCTTACATTCAAAAATTTACTCAAAGATGTCATTTTTAGTCTCAGAAATCAAAATAACCTTATCGTTCATTTGTCAAAACTACATAATTAATAGAAAAAAAATCAATGGAAAAAGCATGAGGAAAAATAATCTACCTCTATATTATTAGGGGTGATCAAATACTACTTAAATCTACAATCAGAAACCCTCCTATGAGATACAACCAATCCTATCAGATTAAAAAACAAGAACTAAAACCTTCTTGAGAATCACAACAACAATACCTAAAATCAATCAATGGCCGAATGTAATTTTGTCCAAACATGTAGTAATCAAAAGGCTCCTGTATTGCTTTGTGATAATTAGAAAATGTGAAAGGATCCTGAAATAAAGGAAGAAATAGAAGAAATTATGCATTTGTTCAAATGAGTAAATATAGTGTAATGTGTTAATTGTTTTTTCTTTACATCATTTAGGAACTAAAGCATAAAAAATTGCATAGAGAGGATTTGAAGCAGCAAACCTCAAACTGTAACAGAATCTGGTTAAAAGTTGTTGCCATGTTTGAAAGGACTATTTATTTTGCATTGGGATTCCCACTCTCAAAAACCTGACAAAGGCAATCCAGATACATGACCATTAGAAAGATAGAAAATTATCACATTAAAGAGAGGAAACAACAAACACTCTGTTAAAATTCCATTCCTGCCTCAAAATCTACTGCTTTGCAAGAAAGAAAAGCATTTTAGGCAATTCCAAAGCAATACTTTCATATTTTTTTATTAAACATCATTATAAAGACCTTTGTTTTGTTGCTCTTATAGGAATTTTTTAATTGGGAATGAAACTATTTCAACATTTAGAAAACCACGTTTGACAGGTATACAAGGTATTGGAAATACAAACTTACAAACTATTTGCAAAAATGCTTTTACATTTTAAGATAGAGAAATTTCATTTTGTGGATTTGCTTTAGTGGAAAAGAAAAAGCAGAGTTGATGGCCATCACTAGCTAGGCGTGTGGCTTCAGGAAGGTTTAGAAGGTTGGTCGCTATCCTTATTCAAGGGTAAAATCTATTACTAGGTCGCTGACAACACTGTCTCTACTCCAGCATCCAAACCAGGTTGGGATTCTTGTTGTCTATGTAATAAATGAACAAAAAATGAATTTAAATGTAGGTTAGTGTTGTTGTAGCAGATTCTGTAAACATATATTGTGTTTACTTGGTCATTGTATCATTTTCTGAGTTCAAACACTTCATATTTGCTCATTACAGTGTTGGAGCCTTGTTTTTATATGCAAAATTATGTGTTTTTCTGATAAATCTGTGTTTCAGATTATTGTGCACCCTTGCTGAGCTGATAGAATCACTCAACCATCTTGTGAAACATGAGATGATCTCCCTAAGTGTGGGCTTAGATGCTAGAGATCAACCTCCAGAGAGGGTTGGTTCCCTTGGAAACTTCACCTAATTACCCTATCCTACTGCTGCATGCTAAAAAAAGGGTGAGAAGGAAACATGAAATGAAACCTATGACTCAAAAAGGTGATGCACCAAAATGATCTCAAATCTACAATGTTGTTTCAACTCACAACATGATTAAATGAACAAGTTGTTTCATGTACAACTCAGGTTTCTACATACTTATACATTAGTATTTCATAGGAAAGATGAAGTTTTCTCAATCCTAAAAGGAAAAATTAAAAATAGATATTTTCACAATTAGAAATTGTTCAAACTATTGTCATAACCTATGACCTGCTTAAGACATGCATATCTCTGTAAAAAGGTGTTGAAGGAAATGAGACATACATTGAGGATTTATATGAAATCACAAAAAATACATCAATCATTTATATTTGCACACAAAATATAGATTAGAGAAGGAAAAATAATTGTCTTTTATTGATCCAAAGAAGTGTTACATATAGCTATGCAATCTTGAAAATGGAGTTACAAATCTGCTTTAGCTTGAAAGAACTCTGAAAATAAGTTACAATGCAAAGCTAAGAGAGAAAGAACTAGAGAAAAATCTGCCCTTTGGCTTGCTTATAAGCTGCTCAATAGTTGCTAAATAATAGGAACATGTGTTTGCATTAGCTTGCTGGGTCAAACTTCTTTGAACATCCAAAATAGTTACCCCTACTTTGCAGCCCCTTAAAAAGCTCCAAAAAGGTGTTTGACTGAAGAAAAGTTGTTATTTTGACCTTGTCTATCAACCAAGTTGCTTGAACAGCTCCTAAATTCCCTCAAAAGGTTCAAAACTGAGTCAAAACTGCCCTATATTCTCTCAACTTGTTGCACAGCTCATTCAACCTACTCCTTGATACTTGCCAACTGCTCATGACTGCCCATTACTTCCTTTAAAGTTTAAACTGTTTCGAATTTATCTCCAAGTTCATAGGACATATGGAAAAGGTCTTGGGAATGATTAAATGCCCTAGGAGGGCATAGGATAAGCTCCTTTAGTGCATTTTCAATTGCTTTATGACTCCTTGAAGATGGTCTGTCATACTTATGACCTTCATATGAGACTGTCATCTACTACTATCTATGATCATGACTGCCCTGTTGATATTTGACTCTGATCTAGGTTATAAGCACTAGCATCAACATTATGCTACCTGAGGACTCTAACAATGCCTTGGCACTATCATTGTTGAGTATTGACTTCATTGTTTCATGACTGTCATAGTAATGGCTCTTGTCAGTTATGATTAAACCCCGTACCACTTACAACTATCATGAATGCTACTTGTCAATAATATGAAAGCTATTGTTTTCAAGATTTGGACAGTACTGCCATCACAATGTATGTGTTTGGCACTTGAAGAATTCAACACCCTCTTGACAGTCCCTATGATGCTCTGATAACCCTCTTAAATAGTGGTCTGGATATATAAAAGACTTAATAAGGCTGCCATTACTATACCTTATTCATTAGTCTTCTCTTGCAAACACTTTGAAATACTGTCATGGATTTTGTCTTCCTCCTTTGACTGTGCTTTAACCTCTGTCATGCTTTCATGGCATGATTAACATCTTCTTAAATCACTTTCTTCACATAGGACAAGATTGCAGGTATGGGTACCATCCTGGAACTCAACTCTCTCATCATCAATGCATGAAACTACAGTAGGATAGCTATTACTAATAGAAGCTACAATACCAATGTATGGTTCCTCTCTGTATACTCAATTAGAAGCCTTCCTACAGCTCTTATTTCCTTCATCAAGTTACTGGGAAAGAGTACAGACCAGGCTAAAAAGTTAACAATTTTGCTCCACCCTTCCATGAATATCTTTGAATGTCAACAACCTATCTGAAGTCACTTTTTTTGCATATGTTTCATCAGATACCATAGGTGCAGTGTCACAATAGTGTCATCACTGGAAATGTCTTCCCCAACTCCACATCTTAGCTGAATGTTTCTGCATTATTTTAAAAGCCATGTGATCTGTGTTTGAAGATCCTAAGCCTTCTTTAGGGCAATACTATAATTAGACTCTCTCTTACACAGATCAACCTTCTATGTCCACTGTCACTTTTTGGGGTTTCAGTAGGGTTTTCAGTGGCAAGTCATCCTATTCGGATGCATCATATCCTTGAGAAGCCCCAACCAATTTCTTATTGTTCTACTACAGTGGTTTCCACTACCCCTCTATTCTTTTCCATTTACTAATCCCATCAGGTTCATCATTACCCAAAGCATCAACAATGCTTTGTTGTGTGGAATTATTTCTTTGCTTTTCTATTTGTTCATATCAGATAATAACTGACTTGTACTAATAGAGTTGCACTCTCATTTAGTAATTAATAGTATATGAATGGCTAACAATATGAAGAGTAATTAATAGTATATGAATGGCTAACAATATGAAGAGCCTCTTTGACCTCTAAGGCTAGAAATACAACCTTATCTTCTCATGACTATCATATGAATATGTTAACTGTGCATTCTTTTCTCTTCAACAATGTATCATTGTCACATGCTCTAATGCCCTTAAGAGGTATTGTCACTTGATTCTGTCCTTTGTCATTGTTTGTATCTTGATAGAAATCTTGCTTGCCTACCTAGCATCATAAAAGACCTCTGCTCTAGTGTCATTAGCTCACTGTAGTTTGTTATTGTCTCCCTTAAGACTCTCCTTTTCTTGTTCACTAAACCAGCTCTGAAGTCTTCAACCTATGTTCTTATGCATTCAAGATTGCCCTTTGTATCACTCTCACTCCATATAATATCATGACTATAAGAATTTCTCTGTCACTTTGCTTGATCATAGCTACTCGCCTACTACCCCTATGAAGCCCAAAATAACTATGGTTATGAATGATGACTGTCCCTAAGTATCATAAGCAAGTTGTTGTCCTACTTGACTTCCCTCATGACTGACTTAGGGTTTCATGCTTATGAGTGCAGGTGACAATGAACATGGTATGTCCTATGATTGTGATATGTCTTGACAATACTTTGAACCTGACCGTTATAGTCACAAGGTTCCCTGCCTTTTCTACCCCTTCTTCTGTACCTTAGATTGTGATCACTATTTTTACCTTTATCATTATGAAATATGGTTCTCCATAATCTGCTACTCACACTAAATTGCATCCTTTCATATGCTTTAACATGCAATTATTTTGGTGAACCACATGCTTCCTCCAAAGGACCGCAGATATCAAATTTCTTGCTTGATTTTCTTCCTAAGACACTATCATTATCCTTCTCAAAATCTGTGGATGACAAAGGTCATGAATGATATCTTGCAAGATTTTTTTGGTGAGCCTTCATGATTCTAGACTTACTAACATTATCAACAATACTCTTTGTCTTAGGTAGCAGTAGCATCCACTAGTCTGCCTTTCACTGAGATTTGTCCTTTAAGGATATCTGCCATTGTTATTGACTTTGTCAGAGACACAGTGACTTTTCAAAACCCTATGATCCAAGCACTTTGTCAGCACTCACTGAATGGATCAGTTGCTTTGAATTTCAAACTTTTTCTTCTCTTCAAGTTTATGATATGGACCAAATCCATTTAAGATAATGTCAACCCTTAAGTTGGAGGTCCCAACTTGCACTGGTAAGTCTAATTTTGTAGTGCCAACTTTAGCTTTCTCTTCATCCAGTACATGTTTCAACACACCATGTCGAAGAAAATGATCAATAGCAGACTACAATACTTTTTCTTGAGGGAACTGTCCCTGTGTTCTCAAATGTTGAAAAAATGCCTGGTAAGGAGGAAACTATGGGAAAATGGCAAGAAGCCTTGCTATCATCCATCTATCTAGGAATCTTTTCTTCAACTTTATTTGATATTCTATTCTTAGACAATCCAATTTTGAAATCATCAATCTCTTCTCCCATGTAAGATCTTTCTACTTAATAATTCATCCTTCCAACTCCTGTATTCTTTACTTAGGCGGGTCCTTTATCATCTGAACCCAAAAGAACCATTCTACCATCAACTAAACAAGAGGAGGAATCTGCACTAGAGTCATATATAAAGTGTGCCATTTTTGTTAAGGAACAACATAATACAGTCACTCAAAGCTACCCAAAGGCTTTGAAACATGGAGAAAGAATGCATAAAATCCTAGAGATCTTCCTTATTCAACAATCTCATAAGAGTATGTTCATTCTCCTTTTGCAAAAAATAAGTATTGTAAAAGGTGACCTCTTTTCCACTATGACTTGTCTGATACTATCCCTTTCACATGATTGTTCTATTGTCATAGTGACCGTGCTTATAAAGTGTGGGATTTAAGCCATGCATGTAATCAGACCACATTCTAGCCAATTATTTAATACACCTCTATCTAAAAGGGTTCATATTCTTTACCTGAAGCTCCTAGCCAGTAGCAATTGTAGAGTTCCTCAACTCGTTGTGGCACAATATATGCTTGTTCTGATTCATTGAATGGATGTCAACACAAAAGACACTCTCCCTCCTTGGCTGGAAATTCTTTCTCTCCAATCACTATATCCACCCAAGGATACCTTTCTTTGCCATACAAATCTGTAACACTATTTTTCACAGGGAATTGACACCTTGAGACATCTTTAGATATTTTCATTTGAGGCTACTCATTTATCTCTACCAATTTGAAAACATAGCCAAGGGCAGGTTGAGTAAAGCATGTAACAAGATGGGTACCTTTCTCAAATGCATACACCTGATGGCCCTGAATCCAACCTTATTCCTTGTGCTTTGTATCTTGTATTTGTGTCAATTGAATCTTGGCCAGCTTCCACTGTCATGTTCTTTGCATTGGCCATGGTTGACAACTTGACACCATATAAGAGTATATAGCTTTAGTAAATATTTCTTGAGTGTAGTTGCCAACATTGATGGGCTGCAACAAATATCAGTTGGTCTGATTGCTTCATGGGCCTCTCGTGCATTCTTTACTTTGAACTCATGTTCCCTTGTTTTGTGTAGGTCTGATTGCTCGTGTCTGAGCACTCTGATTTCTTCTTGCAATATTCCATAATCATGCTTTAGTATACATATGCATCCTTTGGCATACCTCTCAAGATATTCAATGCATATCAAATGCCTTTAAACAAAATGCTAAAAATCACGAGATTGAGAAGACTTCTATATCTTTTGTAAATGTTTCTATCATATATTCTACAATAGCCTTCATAGCTTTACATTTTCCCCTTTCACCATTGAGGACTACTTTCAACATGATTCCCTTGTGCTCACTCAGACATGAGCTTTTCAAAAGAAGTTTGACAGTAATATTCACATTTAACATGGTTCTGGAAGTCTTAACAGTAAATAAGATTTTCTCAACAAGGTTTTTGGAATCTTTATCGACCATGGGAGGGTTTCAAGAGATAACACACCTAAAGATCATGAGGCTGAGTGCCAAGTAAGGTTGAAAACTACATGTTCTCCTTTCAATACAGTGTTTGACACAGTCCTGGCCACCATAGTAGTTTGCTACCTGTTAGGAAAGTCCTAAGGCCATGGAAACCCTAACAACATCGACCCATTCTACTAAACTCAAACTCTTTCACTAAAATTTCCCTCCAAAGCATGTAACATGGGTTTTACCCTTTCATAAACTTTCAAGAGAGACACACCCTACTTCTTTTTTTCCAAAATGTTGTGGCTTGATGAAAATTTCAGAAATTAAAATAATCTAAAATAATATAGATGATAAATATAAAAATTTATATGAACTGTAAGGATGACTATCAATTTCAGTTAATGCCTTTACAAAGATTGTTGTAAGGTTGACTGTCAATTTTAGGTTAATAAATATAGTGAAATGTGCATTCTAAGGGTTGGGTTGACAATATTGTTAGTAAGTGGGTTATGGAGTAAGTAAGTGGGACAACATAATGTTGTCCAATATGATAGGAGGTATGCATTCAGGTTATCCTTCTTCAGGATATCCTTCATCAGTCCCTGTATGTTTAAAATGTTTCAATATTTATTAATGTGTGCATATCAGGATGTGATTACAATCATTCCTCAGATGATATAGGAAAAAAGGTTGGTATTCATGCCTTTGAAATTACATCCTCATCATTTAGGTTCATCCTTGAAAACAAGACACTACCTGAGAAAAAGGTCTACTAAATAGATAATGAAGACTGAAAAATAGATAATGAAGACTCAAGAAGTTTACATCATATGTATTAAGTGAATCTATGACCTAAGATTGAGAAAACCAAAGTTCCTCTATTATAAGTGTTAAGAATTTGCAAAATAGCATAAGATTTGAATGCCAAAAATTCTATAGAAACAACCTTATCATAAAAAATATAGTTAGTTAAATTCATGAATTCCTTTTTTGACTTCTACCCCAAGCAAAGATGTATGTATACCAAGACTGAAATTTGAATTCAAGGAAAAGTACAAAACAACCAATATTACCTCAAGCAATGTAGACAATGAATGTACCACACCTTTGATGCCTAAATGATTATCTGAGTCAAATATTCTGGAATTAGAATAGCCTCTTGCAATTTTTAAGTGACTAATTAATATTGGAAAAGTGGCCAGCATGCAATCTATTACAACAAGGCAATCGTCACCTGTTGTGGATGCTCTGCACCAGAAAAGCTAACTCTCAAGGTTCTGTTTTGAGATAGACAAGTTTCCAAATTATCAAGGAATAGCAAATGATTTCATTAAGAATCTGACATTGACCACAATGCAATCTTTTCCCAATAAACATTAATCTTATCCAATATTATTGTAAATAGAAACTAACAATAAAGCCATCTATCACAAGCTCTTATCAACATCATTAGAGTATAATACAAATTATAAGAGGAAAAATTGTGCCCATGAAAAAATGTTCTAAATATGGTATAGTAGTAAAGTAGAAACACAAAAGGAATAATTAGGTGGAATTATATGTTCTTGGAAAAATAAGTTTGACATGTTGACTACTTCCATAAGAAGTGAATTTTGTGTTTGCCAATGGTCAACTCACCTCTAGTAGCCAACTATTTATCAACAAACTACTAAAGTCAATCTATTTTTGGTAGAAGCTAGATTTTGAAAGGTTTTTGAAGTTGGAAAAATGGCCATCTTGGTTGTGGGAGGTTGAGAGGGGTCTATATAAACCTTTGTCCCTTTTCCATGTATAGTTGTTTGGTTTGGAACACATTCTGATGCCTGGACTACCGATGATACAGTGTTATGCTAGACCATAAATAAATTTTGTGTTATATCCTACAACTAAATGTAGATTTATTCTAAAACATTAATTGAATGTAGTTTTGTGGAGAAATTTTGTTAGGTTAGGTTGCTTCCTTATTGCATTTGTGATTATGTATATTCCTTCTGAACCCATTTTGTTTAATAGTTAGAAGCATCTCAAAACCTGTGACAACCAAGTCCTTATTCAATGGTAACTGCTATTCAATTGCTTAACTACAAATGCAAGGTGACAAATTTGTGGGATGGTGGAATAACTTGTTTATTTGTTTATTGGGACACACGGGTGCCTCAAGGATTACATGTAAGATCATACAACATATCACTGACCTGCACAGAGGATTAGACTGGAGCACAATAGTTGAAAATGCCAATTGAAATTAACCTAAGATTACAAATTTTTTGGTAGAGATCAAGTATGAAATGAAGATGATTTCAAAGAGTGTATTGTCAAACGATTCTTGACATTGAGGGATTGATTACTAATCTTGATTATATGAATTGGGAAATCAATAGGGTCATCCCCAACAGTTCCAATTCGATTGACACGACATGATTACAAAGTTTATTATTGTGAGTTTAGCAATGGTTAAGCGATATATACACATGATAATGCATGCAGAATTGATAAACATCACTAATAAGCCAAACTGGTAATTTTGATTCATCAATTTTTATGCTCAGTTCTAATTTTTGTCATTTGGTTGAGAAATATACGAGTCAAGCAATGCTCATGAGCATGTTTACAAATTTTAAGGGTTAATTTTATGATAGTGGTAAACAGGTTTCAACAAATTAGTCCTCAAGGAAAAGTTCCTCTAGTGAAGATTGATGACAAGTGGATTCCAGATTCTGATGTTATCACCCAGATATTGGAGGATAAATATCCCTGAGAAGGCATCAGTGTATTTGTATAAATCCTGTTTGTGTTTACATCTTTATTAAATATGTTATTCTTTTATCTACTTTAGCATTAATTTCTGATGAAAGTGTAATATGAATGCTAGAAGAGATGGGTGTTACAGATCTACAAGAGATGTGTATAATCTTAAAGTGTTCATCTTACTAATATTTACTAGATGACAAAAACAAACATTATGCATGCAGATTCCACACAATAGAATAAGCTTATAGTTGAATGCAATCCTGAACTCCTTTACATAATAATATGCCTATATAGGGGACCTGTCGTCCATGCCCACTTTTATGATTGGATGATGTGTTGCCCATTTATCCACTTTTCAAGAATCAATGTATATCAGACTCCATACCCAAGATCAAAAAGTGCTGATCAACATGTTTGCACTGGAATTACAATTTGATTTTGGGTTTTAGGTTAACACTAGCAAAGAAGAGTAGCATTCAAACCAAACTTAATGGCAATTTGATCATTTCTTTAAATTATTCTTTATTATACCATTGACCATTTTACAACCACCCTTCAACCAAAGAATCAGTGTGCAATTCATTTATTAATTTCCCAATGAATTGCATGACTCTTTCCAAGCAAAATAGACAGTCTAATTGGTAATTTATGGCCAATATATTCCATGCAAGGTTTGTTGAGTTTTAATAGTGCAGTCTACAAAATTGTGTGTTAATTTTCATTTAATGTAGTGTTTTGCAAAATTTATCTAATCTAGCGGGATCTCATTCTGCTGTTGACTTTTTCCTTGTGAGCTGACCTATTATCAAGGAAGTAGAAGAATTGCAAAATATTCTCTGTTGTTAAGCACATGGTTATGTATAATAAAAAGTTCTTAGACAGATATTCTAATGTTATAAGACTGGCTGCGTCTCCCAGGCTCGAGGATGTAACGACATTATAAAAACCTTGTGCTGGGTGATTTGGCCAATTTTGATGTTTCAATTACAAGTAAACATCAATCAGATTGCAAGTATGTTAATGATTTTAATGGTATCAATGTTTCAAGGTTTAGTGAGCTAAATAGGAGCCATGAATTGTGAGATGCTCAAATAGAAAGTAATAGTGTGTGTGATTCTATTGAAGATATGAAAACTTTTAACTCCTATTGCAGGTTGTGGATGTTTGACAAACTCTACACCTAACATAGTTATTCTCTCAAATGATAGACTTCTGCATCACATTGCAATTGGAGATGAAAGATCTACAGGTGAGGAAGATATGGATTGTCATGATCAGAGCCTAGAAAACTTGCACCATTCTGGAGATGCTAGAAAAGAACACCCATTTGAGCATCTGTCTGATGAAGATGGATAGTAGATGTTAGATGCAATTTGGTATGCAACAAATCTCAAGCAATCAAATTCAGCAGGAAACCCAGACTTGGCAATTAGGTCATGACTCTCAAAAAGAAATAAGTGCAAACATTGTACTCAATGCTTGACTAAAGAAAATATTGTAGAAGACAACCATCAATAAAATATATTAGCTATAATGTCAAATTAAAATATATAAATATTAAGATGATAAATTGAAAAGAAAAACAAGATAATATCAGACTTGACTTTTAAGCAAAATGCAAAGATACTAAATAGCAATTTGGTATGTAACAGATCTCAACCAATCAAATTCAACAGGAAACCTAGACTTGGCAATTAGGTCATCACTCTGATCTCAGAATAGCAATCTGAAAAGACAGTTTAGTAAATTGAATAATCCATATTAGTTTTCCATTTAGACGGCATTATCAGCATGACAAATGTGTAAATCAAATTCACTTACCTGGGTTTAAAATAGAAAAACTCAACAGGTACATGAAAAACTAAAAAAATGATCAAGTGCTATGACCTGAAGGTTGTGTTTCAATAAAGATCTATGTCTGTAGAATATTTGCTTGTGTTATTTCCATTGTGTTGACTTTAAGCTACATGGTTGAATAGTTCTTTCTGGGCTCTCTATCTGTGACTACACCAAGTGGTATTAGATTGAGTTTGTGAATCTTGAAGGAATTCCTTATTGTGAAGAGATCATTGACCTAAGGTAGGTTGCATTTGTTTTCAACTAATAATTGACTGTGAGTCATTTGAAACCCTTATAGCTAGATTATTGAATTAAAGAAGTTGAATTAGATTAATTCACTTACTTGGGTTTAAAATATCTGCGTCAGTACTGTGACTTGAAGGTTGTGTTTCAAATGATCAAGTTGAGAAAAGAGGCTACAAGAGTGTTGACAAGGATGACATAATGGCCATATGAGGACAGCCATGAAGAGTCATGAATGCATAGTCCAATCATGAAGATAATATAAGGGCAGTCATGAAGACTCAAGAAGCTAATATTCTATAACTTAACAGTCTGATGTGAAATGATAATATATCATCTTCCTAAATTGACATTAAACCTAATATTTAGTTGTGACAACTGGAAAATTGTTTGAATTAATTAAACAGTGAGGATTTATAGAATTTATAAAGATTCACAACATATGGTTAGAGAGAATCTCTATATGAATCAAACAAATAGAAGCAAAGGAGAAATGGGGAAGCCTTGGACTTTTTCTGTTCTCTTTTACACAGTTGTGCCATTGTTTTTCTCTAGCTTCTGCTCTTTTCAGAATTTATTTGTGTGCTGCTGAGAAACATATATTCACCTGTTGAAGATAACATTATATGAAACATTGGAAAACTAATAATTGTGCATCATTACACAATTATCAATGGTAGGTCTGTTGTGAACGTACCTCTAGAAAACATTTAGCAATTCTTGAGCAAGCCTACCATTTGGCCTCCAACTGTTCAGCTGGTGCAAGTGGCCCAGCAAGGGATAAAGGCTGTTGGAGTTCTAATAGCACAAAAGACCATAATTGGCTACTCAATCATTTTTATTGAACTTTATACTCATCTCATAGCATAAAAAGGTGTACAATGCATTGTTGGGTCAAGGGTGGTAGGTAGTGGCCAAAGTCAACCATAATTGGAAAAAAGAAATACCCTCCATTGAAAATAAGGATAGGAAATATATAATTGATATGATAAATCAGGCAGTGAGTGAAGAAGCAGATTCATCAGTTTCAGAATTTGAAGAAGAATGACTAAAGAAAAGTGATAAAGGCCCGATGATCCAAATGCTAAATGAATCCTGGAGCTGCATCCATACTCTGAAGATGGAAGAAATTCCCTCAGCAATCCATTTCATTGGAAAATGAAAGACTATTACTATTCCAGCCTCTAATGGAAAACGAAAGAAACCTCACCTAGTACTTCAATTTGGCTTGTTATAATTGATCACTGGCCAATAGACTTACTACAGAGATTGCAAACACTCTTACATAACCAATTACAACTCAAAGCTGAAACCTTTATTTCTTTGTTACACTAACAGTCATAACATATGAGCTGTAAGACTGACAAATGCTCCCAATACTTGTAAACATCTTCGAAGAGATACAAAGCAAATAAGTAGAAAAACTATGAGTTTGATTGTGCTTAGGAGAATTTCAGTTTTGTTGTCCCCAATTAAGTCTATAATTTGATTTCTAGCATATGGAATCCCCATCATAGTTTTTACACATCATTCCTTAGCAACATTATAAGGTAAACAAGAAAAATACCACAATCCACCTGCAACTCGCTCTACCCTTATTGCTCCAACTTTTGTAATGAATCTATGGTTCCCTAGGCACCTTAGATTCAGCTTAAGTGTACCTTCCAATATGAATCTAAGGTGTAATCAACACCAATAGATGTTTTGGGGCCGGAATTTCCTGAGGGGCCTACTTGAAGAGTAGTGGTGGTCCATATGTTTTCAGAAAATGAATGACCATGGATTGCCACATTCTAGAACCTGTTTCTCAAGAAAATGGGGTTTCTTAGGCCACTTCTTGCCTCCAATAAACAACCAGCACAATCAAAAAATATATATTTAAAGAAATAAAAAATTAATATTCAGTAACAATTTAATATCGTCCATAATAAATCTACCTACATTTGTCACCTCATATCTGTTGAGATGGATTTCTGCAGTCTCTATTTGGGATCTTTCACAATTCTTCTACCATATAAAATTGGTTTCTGATATCCTCTAATTGCTTTTGATAGTCTTCTAATAGTCTGAAGTGAATTCTCCCTTCCCAATAAATTTAAGCATTTTACTTCCAGTAGTAAAAGTCCAGAAGTAGAGTTTGAATATGATTGTAAAAGTTGAATGATTTATATATTTTTTGTATAATTTTTTTTAATTCAATAGTTCTTGCAGATGTGGAAATAACACTAAACTTTTCTCATCAACTAAACCTTAGGAATCTCAGCTTCTTTGTTCGAATGCAATTTCAGTTAGTTTCTTATTTCCCATTTCCAATTTTAACAGTGGTAGAAAGACTAAGAAATAAACTAGGATGTGTGGTGTTACAAATTATGACTGTTCTTCACAACATATCACCAATTGCATCCTTGAAGTATGATACAATGGAAAGCAATATGATAGGAGATTACATATATAATTTTGTCTCTTTCAATAGGCCCTATTGAAAGAGACAACCTATTGAAAGAGACAACATATAAGAGGTTGAAAGCATATGAGGTATATTTATAGATGGTATAAGCAAAAATAATAGTTCACTATGCAATGAAGACAAATATGGGGAGACTCTACACACAGGAAATCAAGCATAATGAGGCTAGTGATCAAGAGATAGAGGATGATAGTCACATTGCAAAAGATTCAATAATAGTGATAAGAGATTGTAAAGTTTGGACAGTCAAGATGAATGCATGTGGAAAGAAACCATCAAAAATATCATTCTAATGCAAAAGTATAGTCCAAGAATGGCAAGGAAGGATGGGCATTGCCAACTAACGAAGGAAAGGGTTCAGGGGTAGACTTCAAGCAAAGCAATAATGGTTCACCTCAAGCAACATGAAGACCCTAAAAGTGTATCACCTTACAAGTAGGGCATATGAATTTTTGAAGATTACAATAGTCTATAAGCAAAGATTCAGATAGCATACATCAATATTCTCATGAGTTGGGTCATTTGTTAGAGTATGTGTTCCTAGAAATGAACACTCGCCATGAATCTGTTAAGAGGCAGCATATCAAAGTTCACAGTCACCTTTCATGCCAAAAAAGTTACTGATTTTGGCTTCAGTACAAGGCAAGGTAATGTCCCTATTCTTCAAAAATGCTAATAGGACCTAATGCAAGTGCATATGTAAGTAATTGAATTGTACTTTCTCTGAATGTTTTGGAACAACTTCCTATTGAAGAGCTATTTGATAGAATGTGGTTGAAAGGACAGTCAACTAAATGCAAGGGAAAATTTTAGGCTTCACAAATTAGTCATAAATGCAAAAGATTAGATATAAATGAGTAAGTTTATGACAGTCATTAATGGACTGTGTGTGAAGGGACAGTCCTTTAAAATTGATATGAAGTGGAATGTGCATAGATTGAGGGGTAGTTTACTATACTGTTATGAGAACATAGGAACCACCTTGCTCAAACATCAACAATAGTAACCCTACCTTTAAGACTACTTCTAACCTTTGAGTCACCTTAGATAGCTTTCACAAAATAGTTTCTAGACACTTTGATTCTATGATGGAAAATACCTTGGAGACCTAATGCTCTTTTAAGACTCTATCCCACCTTGATAGCCACAAGTCATCATTTATAGATACATACAAGCTTCTACAGATATACCAAAAGAATGCTTTGCTTACCATACATGAATAAGAGACATAGAATCACAATAGAAAATGAATCCAAATCTATTTTCTCACTATAAAGATGATTCCCCAATCTTACCTGTAAAGCTATGTGTTGTTGAGCCTGAGCTAAGACATTCTCTTGGTCTGGTTTTGGTTGACCATTGCTATGAGAATGAAATAATATGGAATCAATTAGATTGCCAGAAGTATAGATTGAAAACAAATAATATAGATTCAATTGTATTATAGCCTCATGCATATCTATACTTGGCTGTAGCATGGTGAACAATCAAATTTTTATCTCCCAATTTAGGGAAGCACATGCAATGTCTGTCACAGCTGGATCCTAATATTTTTGATAAAAGTAATTAGCATCTTGAATATGACAAGAAATAATGATGCTTGTGTCAAAGTACTAAAAATGCCATTTCAAATAAAATTTGTTAAGAACTTACAAAAATATCAACATAAAGGCTCACCTGGTAGACGCAAAACCCATAACCTTTTGAATTCCTAGTATCTCTATCTTTACATTCACCTATGCATTCACCTATGTTGTATGTAAAATTTCAGATCTTTTTCATCGTGTCTACTGTGATATCAAAAATAGACTTGAAAATGTAAATGTGAAAAATTTGAAGGTTCTTATTTAAATTCACCATTCTCATAACTGAATTTCTTGTGTATTCGCAGTCACACCACCATATAATGAAATAATTAGGAATGACTTAATATTTGTCATTAGTAGGTGGGAAATTAGTTTGAGAACACTAATTGTATCAGTCTATTGAGATAAACAATGAAAATAGAATATTAATTTACAACAATTTTTTTTAGAATGAGTTTGTTTTGCATAAAGATCTGGGGTTTTTAACAATATTAACAATATTACCTGTTTGCTTGCAGATGACCCAGGGGTTGAAGAAAACAAAAACTAGGGCATAATATTTTTTGCATATCCTTATCATTAAAACACCAATACAATGACCACTTCCCGCCACGCCCATTGTAAGCTTTCCCGTGAAAAGAAGCTGCATCCAGAGTGCAACGCCACGACTATAGCAGAAGATGAGAGAGCCAGCTCAGAACCATCGAAAATATGGGAAAAAACAATAGTTTTAATAGCTATAGCAGCAGACGTGAGAGAGAGCCATCAAAAAAATGAGAAGAAACATTAGTTTTAATTTTAGGGAAAATTGGTTTCCATAAGAAATGTGATAAAAATTATTAATCTTAGAATATTTCCAATGAAAATATTCTTGTAAATTAATCCTAGAAATTTTTTGGGAAAGTTGGAAAATCTTATAAGCACTACATTTATTCATAACAAACATAAGTCTAGAGGAAGATAAAAGCTTGAATAGAAACCTAACAATCAATATTGCATAGTATTGAACCTACTCCATTATTGAACTATATCGTAGTCTAGATGATCAACAAAGAGAGACCCACATGCTAGAAATGGTATTGCACTTGATAGAGGAGGGATGTCTCTTATTAAATGGCTTGTAAATGTGTGGCATACACCAAATCTATGTCGTAAATTGTAGAAGAAAAAAAATTCTAGACATGTTCTAAAGTTTTAAAATAATATCTGTAAATAAGACTTTAGCTAGTTCTTCACATTTTGCTTTTAAGTGGGGGTGACTATAAAAAGAAAATTAAATTTTTATTAAAAAGGGACAACACATCATACTAATTTTTAAGAAAATAATACTCTCTTCTATAGCAATTCACCATGGGAATCACTGCCATGACAAATTCACCTCAAGGAAAATTCCCCACTAGCAATTCACCTCGACTGAAAATTCATCATTGCAGAGAAAATTTGATTTGAATTGTGGTGGTGAATTTTCCTTTGAGATGAATTTTCATGGTGGTGAATTTTCCTGCACCTATAAGTATAACTTTATGAAATAAAAGTAATTAAAAATATATTTTTTAATTCTACTCATAGAACTCATTGTTGTTGGCCTTAGATTTTCATGTATTGTGTGCGGCCCTTAACACCATTTTTAATTAATATAAAATTTATTAGACTATATAGACATAAGTCTAGTTGCATACATAGATTCTAAATTATGTATTCTAAAAGGAAATTGACATGAAGGCGAAAATTCTCATAATTAGAAATCATGCAATAGACATTATTAATAAAAAATAGTAATTATCATAATAGACATGTTCTAAAGTTTTAAAATAATATCTATTCCCTTTAAATTAATCCTTTAAAAGACATTAGCTAGTATCTTCACTTTTTGCTTTTAAGTGGGGGTGATTTGAAAGCCATGATGTCCACCAATTACTTCTCATTCATTTCGTGCAAAAGTTGATGCTGCAAAAAAACAAATAACAAAACCACATAAGAATGTCAAAAAGTGTTTAACCAAAATTGAAAAAATTGGATCTTGGTCTTCAAGGTTACAGTTGGTTACTACATAAAGCAGTAGTATTATTAAAGTTGTTGTCAATGTGTTTGGATACTACAGGCAATATAGTTTATGTTTTTTGAAATAAATTTAAAGTTTAATAGATTTTAAACTAATAAATCGTGCACAGTAATTTGTGTTGCCAATACCTACAAATTACCTTTTCTTTTGATTCTCTTTTTTGAAGCCTTTGTCATCATTTGTGCAAATAATTTTTCCTATTTTTTAGTCATTTGTGTAGATTTTTAAAGTTTAAAAGCTTAATATTTGTTCTATTTTGTTGTTGTTTATATCTACCAATGATATATGAACGTAGATATCTAAATAGTACAATCAAGAAAACATCAAATAGATCAATAGATATTGTGTTTGCATAATAAAGATGTTTCATATTCTGAATATAATCCATCTCAATCCACAAAGGCTAATTATACTATAACTTTAAATAAGAGGTAGCAAGAAAGCTTGCAAATAATGAGTGTTCTTTTATAATGACATGAATTCCAAATAATTGGAGTTCCCTTACATAAGACGTTCAATTACAATAAAGGAAAAGTAAAGGTACATTCAAATTTGAAGCCATATCATAAGGATTTAGGTGCATTCAATTACAATCCTAGAAAAGAAAATCCACATTCAAATTTGAAGGAGTGTAATTGCAAATATTGCTATGACAATCTACAAATGAGTATCTAGTTTGTGAAAGGAAATTATCTTGAGAAAATCTGGAGTTGGGACTTAATGTCGAAATAAAATATGACATAAATGAGGAACTCCAATGGCATTTAGTTCCAGCAAAATGGTTGAGTTGTGAGAGTGTTTGGTCTTATTTTGTTGTTGCTTTTATGTATTTGCATACTTTTAGGAAAATTGTTAGAAAGAGAAAAGAAAGATGTTTTTTTGGTCATGTTTTAGAGCAAGTTGATATTAATGTTTCATGTGTAGTGTATGACTACTTTTTTGAAAGAAGGAATTTGGATTAATCATTGGAGACACTTTGTAACTAAGTATATATGCAATGAGGGTTTTTTGGTTGGAAGTGGGAAAAATGTAGTTGATAAAATCAAAGTAACTAACCTGTAGTTCTTTTTTGTATTAGTGTTCATTCAAGAGTTTGAATTCGATAATGCCAATAAGCGTTCTTCTTCTTGCTTTCGACGAGCTACCTATGGACTTTGTTGCATGCGTGCATATCATTGAAATGTGAAAGCTAGTTTTATGCATAGGCTTGCAAGTTCACACACTCTAGAAATAGTTGTTAATGTGAGGTCATACTGATCTACATTGTTGATATTGATTGTTTCCTTTTCAAGTGTTAGGCTTTGTGATTTGTGTATTATTAAGGCCCATGCCATTTTGAGTGGGATTTGACGACAGAGACCATGACTAAAAGGGGCAATAAGCACATTTTTTAGAATATTATTGTAATTTTATTCCACAAAAACAAAATATTTACTCCACAAAAACTATTAATTAGTAATTTTATTTGTAATATTTCATTATTAATTATGGCGGGCTACGATCGAAAATAAGGTCTTGATGAAGGTTTTAGAGTATGTTTATTAAAATGAAAATTATGGCCAAGATTTTAATAATGAGAACATTTATTTAGTCATTTTTATTTGTCTAATATTAGTCATTTATTTAGTCATTTAGTTTTGATTTTACCCAATGACCAAATTAGTCACTTATAAATGACCAAATTAGTCATTTTTTTGTCAAATTCTACTAGTGTTAGTCACGTGACTAAATTTTTTAGTCATGTAGTCATTTATTTGCCAAATTCCACTAGTGGTAGAAGCATAATATATTGCTACAGAATCTTGTTGCACCCAGGTGCTTTGGATGAAATAGACCTTGAAGGATGTGAAGGTGG
>VDFB02292704.1:85000-152365 GCA_007258455.2 Sequoia sempervirens
GATGTTTTCAATTATCAATTAGGACTTTAGTCATAATTCAAATAGAAAATGAATAATAATTACTTATTAAATTCAAAGTAAAGCATAATTTATATTGGTGAAAAGTTGAGAATCTCCTTTAAAACCCTTTTGTTTCATCAATTTTGGAAAAAAGTCAACCACATACCCATCATATTGCCACTTTTTGGCCCATCATGATCCTGACATAACCTTTTGGAGTGTGTTTTTCTTCTCCCAAAATAGTTTTCCCATGTAAATTTTTTAGTTATGGTTTTATTTTCTTAAAAAATTATGATATGAATGTGCATCTAAATCTATAACTATAAAGTGTTAAAGAAATGTTTCTAACCCTCTCCTACTTAGATTGGTGTAGGAAGTTGCTTCCATGTACTAGCTTCCTTTCACATCCCACATAATTACATTGTTCTTCAAAGAGGCAGTTAGGCTACATTGATTTTTTAAGAGTATTATCTCAAATAGGACATAAATTTTGTTGTCTATTTCTAACATACATTATGGAAGAAGTTGTCAGGAGAAGTTTGGAAAAATTGTTAAGATTTTTGGTGGGAGATAAGCCACAATAGTGGGACTTTATCTTACCACAAGCTTAATTTTCTTATCATAACTCAATGAAAATAAATGTAAGAACAAGTCCATTTCAAATAGTTTATGCTCGTACATCCCAAGAGTTGTTGATGAGCTAAGGGATAGTGCATTTTTAAATAGGAAGAGTATTGTAATAGAGGAAATTTCTTTAGTAGGAGAGTGCCATTAAGTGCAAGGAGCATGTTGATATGCATAAGAGAGAGCAAGAGTTTGAAGTAAGTGACATAGTTTTGACACATTTAAGGAAGGAGAGGTTCCCAAAGGGAACATAGAATAAGTTAAAGTAAAAACAAATAGGCCCATGAAAGGTTTTGAATTTTTTTTCACCAAATTCCTATGATATTGAACTCCCAGAAGGTATAAATATCATTCCCATATTTAATTTTAGGGTAAAAGCACAAACCTGTCACACTTTATAAAGGAATTGGCCAATAGCAAAAAAATTCTGAACTTCAACCACATAAAAGTGGTCTTTATGTTTTGAATTTAAAAATGATGTAAACTAATGAAATGTAGAAATTTTGATGAAGTTTATTCCTGTAATTTTTCAGATTTTTAGAAAATTGTTAAATACATTATTTTTTTATCAATTTAAGAACAAATTTTGAATGCTTAAAATTTTAGAAAAAAAATGACTTCATGGGCCATCAAGAAACAAATTGAAAAAAACTTAATTTCTCCCTAATTTTTCTCCAAATAGGTAACTTCAATATCTTATGCATGGAAAAAATTCTAATTTTAATGTATATATTTTCTCGTAATAACATTTTAATGTCAAACTTGTCATAGTTTGATAGTTTTCATGGGATGTCAACTATTGTCTATTTTTTAAATCATTTATAAAAAAAAACCCTTTTGAAGAGGACTCTCTCCTATTGTGCCCCATATATTTTTAAATATTTTTTAATATGTTTTACTATTTTGTTTTTTAAATTTCTAATCTGTGTCTTTTTTAACTTTAACAACATACTTGCATTGTTTTAAAAATAAATATTAAAACTAATCAAAATATTAAAAAAATTATATATTTGGATTCACCACTCTGAAGCTCTACAAAAGTGTATTTTTCTTTTTTGACGAAAAATCATTCTGACTAGATAAACACTTTGCTAAAGTTGAATGCTTTAGAAAATTTTGAAAAAGGTGAGTTGGATACCAAGTAGGTAGCCAACTAGACATGCTCGACCAAGCCTATTTCGGCTGAAACCTATTCGACTGAGAAATGACCGTTTGACAAGTGCTTGGCCGAAAATGGTCGATATAAATAATTAAAAAAAAAAAAATTCAACTCAAGAAAATTAGGTAAAATACATATTTCAACAAAGAAAGGCATATTTCAATAAAGGAAGGCTTATTTCAACAAAAGAAGGTTTATTTTGACAATTTAGAAGACTTATTTTGATAAAAGAAGGTTTATTTTGACAATTTAGAAGACTTATTTTGACAAAAGAAGGTTTATTTCAATACTTTAGAAGACTTATTTTGACAAAAGAAGGTTTATTTCAACAATTTAGAAGACTTATTTCAACAAAAGAAGGTTTATTTTAACAATTTAGGAGACTTATTTCAACAAAAGAAAATGTATTTGGACAATAGGAGAGCTATTTTTGAAGGTACATTGATCTTCAACTTATTTAATTGATTATGTCACTATTTTCATGAATGAATTTGAAGTTTGTTTTAACTATTTTTCATTTGAATATGGTTGAGAACTAGGGTTATTAGGTTATGATGTACACATGTACAAAGACCCACAATTTTTTTGCATCTTATGATGATATTCCTTCTACATATCATGATGATTAGATATGTCCATAGAGCAACACGTTCTTTTTATATCCTTCCTTATTTTATACATTATGATCTATGTTTCACATGATCACCAAATTATCCCATAGCTCATGTGAGTCCTATATCAATAAATTAAGGATATATACCTTTCATGATGCTTGGAATATGTAAACTGATGATCTATTTTGTTAGTTGAGATCATACATATGCACATTCATGCCTCATCATCTTTTCTTACATTGCATGATGATATTGAGCTTACCCATGACAAAGAAACCACCTAATATGAGATATTTGAATTAAATTCTCATATTTCATTATTATTAATCACTAATTCTATGTTCTTCCATTCTTTTTCTCAGGCTTTGTGAACAAATTTTGATGTTGTGGTGGCTTAGAATTTGTGTGGAGCTTATAGATCTTTATCATTGATGTCAAAGGGGGAGAAGATCATGTGAAAAAATTTCTAGGGAAGAAGAGCCTTGTGGGGAAGAAGATCATGTGAAAGAGTTGAGGAGAAAATGAATCAGAACCTAAGGGGGAGTAAGTGTTAAGAGGTAGTTGCGTTGATGGTGTTTTTCACATCATGTGATGCCATCAATGCCAAAGGGGGAGATTGTTGGATGATGTACTTGTGTTGCTGATATGGGTTTTCATTGATGTCAACACTATTAACGATAAGTCATTAGAAGTTGTATATGTCAAGGATATTGAGAAAATTGTAATGGAATGATTGCAAGTTGCGGTGGTGGCGTGAAGCTCATTCTATTAGTGAGAGTTCAATGTTGATGATAAAGGTTGTGGAATAAAGGGTTTTGATAGGTGTATCTAGTTTATCCACATCGAGTTTCAGAGATCCGCGTGAAGTTTTGATCGAGTTATGAAGATTTATATTTTGATAGTTTTTGTTGCTTGTTGGTGTTCTAATGGAAGATGATGCAATTTCAGTTAGTTTAGTTGCCACGGATACTTCTCTAGTGATTCATGATGTTTGTGGATGTTTCTATATCATGCTCTATCTTTGTTGCATGTTAGCATTGTCGTTGTGCTTCGTGGTTGGCAATTTTCTCTTGCATGTTCATGTTTTTCATGTTCTTGGCCAACACAGTGTTTGTAGCATGTTGTGGATCTTTGAGGAGTAATTAATTGAAGTGTTTTCATGTTGGAGATGTTGATTTGGGTCTTCACTAAGTTGTGGCCAACCTTGGTTGATTCACATTAATAATATTTAACGATTTGAGCCGATAGTTTATATTCATTTTATTATTTTGTTAAAGCCGACATGTAGTGATGAAATTTCTTGTTGCAAATATATATGAGTGATTGTTTATTCAGTTTGGATGAATGCTCAAGAATTCTCATGTGTATATGTGAGAATAAAGTCCTAATCATTCGAAGGTAGAGTAGAGTGTGAAGAAGTATGAAGAAGAGTGAAGAAGTGTGAAGAAGTGTTCATGTGCTTAGCCAAAATTGTGATCACGCATTAGCAGATGCTATTTTGTCAGTTCAAATCCCTGTGGATGTAATCCGAATCTTTCTGTAAGACAATGTGTCTTCCTTTGGGTGGTTAGCCTTGTTGTAATTGAACAGTGAGCTCTAGGCAGTGTGCCTGAATGCATGTGCATTCCCCATATTTCATTCTTTATACTTTTAATAGGGTATAATCTTGTGGACTAACCTCCACCGTGGTTTTTCCCCTAATAGGGTTTACACGTAAAATAAATCTTGGTGTTATATGTGTTTTTGATGTGTTGATCTATGCTTTCATGGTTATTAATCATATCCGAGAATAAGGTTAATAAGTTGAATAATTTTTAAATTTTTGAGACAACTGATTCACCCCCCCCTCTTAGTTGTCTTCCCTTGTGTTGCCAACAAACTTAAATTGTATTACATTTTGACACAAACAAATTTAAAAATTTGTTATGATTTTTATGTCACTTCTTCTTGGTATCATTTTAACTTCTTACTTCTTTTTTTATGTCATGTATATTGTGATCCCCTTCACCCATTCTTCCATATACCTTTTATTTCTTTATATTTTATATTTTTTAATACACCTTGTTTGTTGTGATTTTCACACTAATTTTTTATTTTATATTCGGTTGGACATTCTTATCATCCCTACTTGGAGACCTTTTAGTTTCCAATTTTTTTTTTTTGGAAATATTTCCTCCTTATGCCTATGTTTTATTTACCTTTTCCTTTACTTTTATTTCTAACTTGGACTTATCTTTTATGTATATATTATTTTTCTATTTTATGTTTTGCATGCTTATGTTTATTAGAATTTTGTTTAGTACTCAGGATTTTATGATCTTTGACTTATAATTTTGGTTTCTCATGTTGCCTCATTAATTCTTAAATTTTCATGCATGTATTGTGATACTTAAATTCAAGCATGAAAATTTTCCACAAATTATTCTTTGATCCTATATATGTTCATGGACCACACTTTTATCTAGTTACCACATAGACTAGAGGGAATAATGCATTTCATTACATCTTATACCTTCATCATGTTGCATCTTCATATTATGGGAGTCATGTCACTATCCCTTTACATCTTATGCTTATATGGTTATATCGGGTTACATTTTAGGTCATGTTAATCCTTCCTCCTTAACATAGTGTGATTTTATTTGTCACATCCTTGCATTTAAGGAATCATGCCTTCCCTTTTGTAATCTTATCCTTTCATTGCTATATACCTTTCCATAGGAGATATATCATGTTTTCTCTCTTTCACATCATATTTATTTTATTATGATATATTTAAATTAGAGGAATCATGCCCTTCTCCCCTCATGAGTTTCATTATACTATCCTACCCATCTAGGGAAAAATAGCTTTATGCATGTGCACAATCATGTGTTTCCCCTTGCACCTCTTATCTTCTCTACTTTTCATTTATTTCTCATGTGTGGGTTCAATCCCTTGTTCTTGTGCATTTAACTCCTTCCTTGTAACATGATCTACTCTCATGTGTTCACCCACTAGATCCTTTTATCTAATGTTTAGGTTATCCAACTTATTGTGCCCCTACATAAAAGTCCTTAGGTGTGAAAAATTGTACACATGAATCTAAGATTCAAGAAAAAATGAGATGAAGTGGTAGTTTGATGCTAGATTCGAAGTTCATCAATATTGTCTCATCCTTCCCTAGACACTCAGACTTTGCATGATTAATTTATGTTTTTCCCTTATTTAAATATTTTTTGTCAACCTCACCTACATGGAATGTACACTAATTGAGCCTCTATCCAAGTCCATTTCCTTTTTAATTGTTAATTAAATTTCTTACATGTTGTCCACGTTTTCCCATGCTCTTGCATTAGGTTGGCACATGTCTTAGGTACAATTAAATTTATTACATGAAAAAATTATACTTGGTGATCTACACATTTAGGTATATATCAAGTTCATGATGTTTCTTTCTATGTTTTATAGTACTCATTTTATTAAAAGATCCACATATTGATGCACATTTAGTGGTGATCTAGTAAGTGATATCACGATCTAGCACGTGCATCTAGTTACATGCTTTAAATATTTTCAAGTGATATATATTCCAATTATGCTCATGATATGTTTGTAATTTATGTATTTAAAGAAATTTTAATTGATGAACCTTTTTTCAAGTGATATATATACCAAATATGAGCTCATGATACCAAATTTTCTCATGTGATATGTTTGTAATTTGGATGATTTTTTTACTTTGGCTTTAAAACAAATGAAAAATTTATAATTTAGTGTTAGATATTTATGTAATATTAACTGTACATGTTTCATTGAAACCTCATGTGTGTACATTTTTTTGTAGGTGAATTCAAATTTGAGTGCAATTTGTGATGGTGAATCCAAGGACTAGATTGAGGAAGTATGATCAAACATGAACAAGAGAGAGGAAGAGAAAAGTGGGTGAAGGAACATCTACTGAAGAACAACCTATAGAAAATATTGATGACCAAGGTGGCGTACATGTACAAGAACAAATTGAACCTAGTAATATAAATTTTTTCTATGGTATGGAAAATATGATGGAGATGGATGGGGATTCTCTTTTCAATAATATTTCATCTGAAGATATGTTACCTGAAAGCACATTAAAATTACACTCAAAAAGAATATGGGATGATTTTTTTGAAGAAAAATATCTAATTGGAAGAGCACAATTAGTTGCAAAGTTATTTAGATGAAAATAAATGACCCCTGTTTTGGAGTTGTTAGGGGTTGATAATAGGAAAAAATCACTAGATTCATTAAAATAAATAATTGTTGAAAAAATTCAAGAAGCATTGAAATGTATTGAAAACAAGAGTCGATCTAGTGATCTAAGTGTTGCATGTAGAGCATTGATGACTATAATTTCTAGTAAGAAATTATCAAATAGAAGATAAGTTCAAGAAATTTTTGAATTACTAAATGTTTCTAGGAGAACTATTCAAAGGTATATTGAAAAGAGAAATAAAATAGATGAAAAATTTGAGAAAAACTAGGTAAACATTTGTAGGGTTCCCTAGAAAGATAAAATTTCAAAAGATGTAAAGAAACAGGTGGTTGAATATTGGAACAACCACTCTCATGTTTCTTTCAATAGAAGGGATACTATACAAATAATAGGTGAAGATGGTACAAAAATTTCTCATCCAAAACATTTTATAGATACAACACAAAGTGAACTTTTTGAAGCATTCAAGCAAGAATTTTCAAATGTGAAGATTTTACAAAGGATGTTTGAGACACTACGACCATCATTTGTACGTATAAATAAAGTATGTGAAACTTGTTGTTTTCAAAATCATGTTGAATTTGATCTACACTTACAATCATATGAAAAAGCTATGGAAGTAATTGATTGAAATATAGCCATCCCTGGAAGCACAACACAATTTGTGAAGTCTCTTGTATGTGAAAAATCAGAAGATTCAGATGAATTCAATGGTCAGTGTATAAAAAATGTATGTAATGATTGTGGAGATTTGAAGAATCTTTTACAATTTGACAATATTGAAATGCAAGTTATTTGGAAGAGATTTGAATATGAGACATAGTTAACGAAGTCAGGAGTCGAGGCCAAAAAATTGTTCTCAAAGAGAGTGGATTGCCTTACAATGAATTCATGAATAAATTTCACAATATCATATATCCACATATCCAACATTTTCATGGTGCAAGATGACAAGCTAAGAAATTTTGTGATTCAAAGAATTGCTTTCCACGAGGTTGTATTCTCTTTATTGTAGATTTCTCTGAGAACTATACATTTAGTCCTCAAACTGAGATTCAAATTCAATATTAACATTCATAGCAAGTTACAATCTTTGTGCAAGTTTGCTATCGACATTCCAAGTTATAGGTCAATGGAATACAAAGTAGCAAAGATGATTGAATTATCATCAAAGAGGTTCACTTTTATATTAGTGATAATACGAGTCATGATAGAAGCTATGAAGCTCATTATTTCAAAATGTTTTTTGAAGACTTGAGATGACATGGCGTAAATCAAGAACAACATTAGATATAGTCTGACGGATGTGCTGGTAAGTACATTATTCTAAAAAAAATTATTTATTTATTTATTTTTAACTTTAAGACTTAAATTGATCAATTAATTATATATAATTACTGTTTTGAAGCTAATTTGGTCTGAGTGTAATTATTTGTAACTTCACATGATAATTTAAGTCTGTAAAAGCTTTTGTTTGGTTAAGCCATCAACATGCTAGACGCAACACCAATTTTTTGTGGAATTTTTATGAGAGTGGAAATGGTAAAGTAGAGCACGATGGAGCAAGAGCATGTGTGAAGCATTCACTTCGTCAACATTAACTTGCTAGTAGTTCACCATATATATATGGAATCTAGAGATATTTAAAAAAAAAATTAGATACATTTTAAAACTAAATTAAATTCTTAAGTTCCTTGAAATAATAGGTGACAAATTTTTCCAACATGTGTACTTGCAGGTAATGCCATACATAATGCAAATGAAATTGTTGAATGGTGCATAATTCATTTTTCCACTTGCGACTCAACATACAACACACGGTATTTTTGGGAAGTTACAGGTACATCTAGTCAAAATTTGTTAAATTTGAATTTCAAAGTGTGTGTACATGATTCAATTGAATTTTCAAATTTGAATTATATATATACATATATATATACATACATATATATACATATATATATATACATACATATATATATGCATACATACATACATACATACATACATATATATATATATATATATACATTTATATACATATATATATAAATTCACTTAAATTAATCATTAGTGGATGTTTGTAATTTACAGATATTGATTGATCAAATCCTTATAATTGTCAAACAATTCATGGTATTTGTAGTACCCCTCCATTTATGCTTATGTTTTCTGCTGTATGTTTTCACACTGTTAGACTATGGTACTTTGATTGGATATTTTGGATCGCTGATTTTGAGCGATAGTGGATTTATTTTGTGGCATGATGATACATTGTATGGTGATTATTGATTTCGATATGCTTTGATATAGTGTAGATGTCTTCCTTCAGTTGATTATTGCTATGTATATGTTATGATGGACTAACTGCTATTTATTTTGTCAGTCTGATGTGACGTGTATTGGTGTGGAGAACGAATCACATCACTCGCTTGCGAGTGCCCTGTGATGTCCATGATTTTCTCCGCACGGTGTGCCTGTACAATGGATTATATATATATGCATGTCATTTGTTTGGTTGCAGGATTGTAGGTACATGACACCACTCCACCTGGTTACTCAGGTCTGAGCGTGTCAAGACTCAACAGAAATGTTGATTGGGAGGTAGTAGCATGGTTTATCCTAGTCTAGTCTATAACCCAGTCATAGTACATCGTCTGTTTTAGTTCAGAGTCTTGGTTGTCTTGTTTGTTCTTGTTTGGATTATTTGCTTGAAAAGGAAAATTTTGTTATTTAATAATAGTTTATTATGTTTTAATTTACTGTTATTTAAATTAATTTTTTAAATGTTAAAGAAATTAGTTTTGCATGTTATTTAATGAATGAATTAGTTTGTTTGGTTAAATAATTTGATCTTTGAGATTAAATTTATTTAATTAAATAAATTAGTTAATTAAATTAAAATTGTTTAAATGTGTGTGAATAGATTTATTTAAAATTTGAAATTAAATATTAAATTGGAAGTGGCATTTTTATTTGTAAAGAAATTTTGGTATTTTAAAAATTGGAAAATAAAATTTAAAATGAGTTAAATCCATGCAAATCTTGAGAGGCAAGATTGCCGAGAAGTGGTTAAAAGATATTTTGCACTTCTTGACATGTGTGCAAGTTGCATTTATTATTTTTGGTTGAGGAAATTGCCATAGGTTATTTTGGATCTGGGAAAAACACAGAGGATTCAATTTTCTTCACGGGAAAAATATTTGAGCTATGTAAAATTTATGTTTATGCTATTTTGGTGATATTGTATACTTGTGGAAGATCCCTTTGGTGGGAAATTCTTTGTGTTGGTTATAGCTTTCTTTGGATTTGGTGCTTTGAAGAAGATTTGGAGGATTGCATTCTACAGGCAGAAGATTCTCTCCAACAACTAGATCTTCAAAACACAAGAAACAGGTATTTCCCTGGTGTTTTTATTTTGTTTGCTTTTGAAAAGAAATATTTGTTAAAACCTTGTTCTTCTCGGGAAATTGTTTGCTGGAAATCTTTTTGTATGCTCTGTAGTTTTAAAAAAAAATAGTTCTTTGATATTTGGAGAAACGAAACTTCTGAAGGATTTTGCCAGAAAATATTTTTTGGATTATTTGAGTATTTTAAATGATGGAGGAAATTGTTTATTATTTTAATGGAATTGAAAACCCAATTGAGGATAAATTGGAAATTGTGAAGAAAACAATCCTGTACAATGTTAATTTTTTTTCATTTTCCTATAGCAAATTTTGTAGAAATTAGTTGTCTGTCTGATGGATTTTAATTACTAAATAAATTACATATATATATTAATATATGTATATGTATATTTGATAGATATACACATATAAATAAATCAATATATATGTATAATCTTATTGAAGAAATTATCTATTATCGAAATTTTCCGTATGCGGATTTTCGTTCAAATTGCGGAAGGAATTCTGAGTTTTATTGGAATAAAATTTATAAAAATTTTGTATTACTGTGAGGGGTCGGGGCTATCCCCACGGCCGACCCCCATAGGGGAGCCGGATGTGAGGGCAGCGCCCAACGCTACCTTCACAGGCAACGTCGGCGCTGCCTGCATAGCCGTGCCCTCCCATGGAGGGTTCGGCTGTGTAGACAGCCGACCCTACCTAAATCTTAATATAAGATTCTTTCTTTTTATTTTGTTTAAAGTTTAAAAAAAAAAACTTACTTTAATTTGTAAGTTATAATATATGTATATAATATATTTCATGTATATAATATATGTAATTAAATGTATATATATTATATATATGTAATGTAAATATATATATGTTATAATATATAAGTTATAATGTGTATTTTGTTGTGGGAATATAAGTTAAATTTAATGATGGTGAATATCTGTTTAATAATAGTAGATATTTAATTATAATATTTTATTGCATGTTTATTTAAATGTAATAAATATTGATAATTAGTAAAGAAAACTAAGATTAGTTATTATTTTTATAATGATATGCATTAGGAAGGGAGATTTTAAAATGCATGTATGTGGAACTGGAGTTTAATGTTAGATCTAATTTTCATGATGATTGAAGAACAAAATTATGTTTTAGTGGATTATTTCGTGCATATATTATTGTTTGATTGGATTTAGTAAATCCAAAAACTAGACATTTATAATTCCTGATTTGCTATTTCAAAATTGTGTTTTCTTTGATTGGGAAAATGGGGAATTTTATGTGTTATTAAGTCTTCCAGTTGTAGTCTTTTCAAGGGAGTTAAATTTTACAATGGTTTTGTATGTTTGAACTATCTAGGGTGGTGCACTAGGTTTGTTTTAAAAAAACACCTGAATTTTATGAACACGATGTGATGTCCATTGTGGTATATCTGGTAATACTGTTATTTTTGTGCACTCCATCTACCCTAGTTAGAAAACTTAGAATTTTCATGTTATGTTTAGGGTAGTGGCTCTATGTAAGGGCTGACACACAAAGTGGTGTCAGGGTAACTTACAAAGAGTTAGTAAGTCAGTGATAACTAAACAACACAGTAGTTAGAATTAAAATCTTTAACAAGATATTTATGCCTCACTTAATGACTCTTGAGCTAGTTCAGTCTTGAGTATAATATGAGAAGGCCTGGAATGGAAAATCAATGTCTTGTTTCTTCAAAAGACATTTGATTCTGCAATGGTTTGCAATGGGGCCAGGTTTCGTAAGAGGTTACCAGGGTAACCCAAGTTGGGGGCCGGAACCTAGGAAGAAACACCAGGGTAACCTTTGCAATATTGTGATGACACTCCACCTAAAATAATAGTTAACCTTGTGTATGTAGTACATTTGATTGTCTTAAATCTGGAAGCAATGTAACCATCAATTAGTTTTGTACTTGTGTCTAGGGTTAGTAGATTATGTCTAGGTAACCATATTACTATCTCCTAGCACGGGGGGTGGACCTACGGGTACCACATGCTTGGGTGGAACGTGCATCTTACTCCGTTCAAGGGTCCCCAGTTTTTGATCATGGCATCGAGAGCTTCATGGATGGAGAGCTCACACTTGGATATAGTTGTATTTTCTTTATTGCATTATTTGAAAACTTGTATTGTAAAACATCCCTCAATTGTATATGAGGTGAACATTGTAAAATGTAATTATTATTGAACTACCTCACCAGATGGATGAGTATTGTATTATTTTATCAAATGCAATGTAAGGAAATGTATTTGTACTTTATGTTATCTTGAATGGTATTTCAAATGTTATGCAATGATTACTTTTTAATGTATATGTTAATTAATTAAAAGCAATGCGAAATACTAAAGTCGTCTATGGAAACTCAAGTAGTGTAATGTCGTGTAACTTAATGAATGTATGCAACTAATTAACTTAATATTAATACTTTAAAAAAAAATTTATTACACCTTTATACACAATTGCAACATTCCTTAGGTTATTATGACGGGGCATTATAGTATTAGAAGTCTGCATCAAATCATGACAATGGGAAGTAGTAGGCCTTATGCAATTAATGTGAGAGAAAAATCATGTTTTTGTGTTGATTGCATTGAGGAAAATGCAAATATTGTTCAATGTGAAATATTAGAGATGGGTATATTTCACAATGGGAAATGAAATGATTAATATCAATCCCTCCTTTTGATAAAAATGACATTGTCGATGTCTATGATCCTCTATATTCAGCTTATTATGAATGTGTATCTGCTTTAGTTTTTACATGTATGGAAATTGATTAACTTAATTTAATTGATTTAAATATATTCTATGTAAGTAAGTTTCAAACATGTTTATATACAAATTTATATATATTAAAAATATATTTACAACTTTTGTAAACTTTACATGGTGTGTGTACAGGAGATATTTTCATTGTTGTTGCAGATCTTGATAATGCAGAAGGTTTAGATTACTATCTACTAAGATGTACACAACCAAAAAAAAATTGGTGGAATCGATGACAAATGGTGATGGACAAGAGTATCCCATTGGATCAGTCATTATTGAAGGAACATATTATCAACACATAAAGATAGATAAAAATGGTATTATATTTGTTGATTATATGTCAAGACAAAATGTTCTACATTAAAGTCACTTAGTTAAAGAAACAAAAGTAAATTTAGAAACTTTACCTAAAAGAGGACGTGCCAAACAAAAGTGGAGGTTTCCTATTGAAGATCATCATAAGATTTTAGAGATAATTAAAGGTAGAGAGGATCCAAATTATATGTACGCGGAGCTTTAAGTTTTTCTTAGATATATGTACATGTATGAATGGATATGTGTGTGTGTGTGTACTCAAACTTTTTATAGATCTCTATATATATATATATATTGATTGGACATGTGACATGATTTAGAATGGGTTTTTCTCAAAGGCTTGGTCATTTATTTTTGGAATTGAATTTAAATTTTTTCCATGTGGAATTCTTAATTTAGTTCAAGAATCTTTGATTTCATAATTTACATTCAAAACTCCACTTAAATATGTATGTTATATCATATATGATTGATACAAAACCTAGTGACTTTAAAAATGTTTTCAAACATTTTGCCTAAATTCCTTTAAATCATCTATTTCCAATTGCATTTTTATGTTGGACATGAAATTATTTTAAGTTCACTTGAATCTTCGATTTCATTTGTTGAATCTTAGATCATATATATATGCAATTTACAAAACCTAGTGACTAAATTAGAAAGTTCACATTTTGCCTAAATTTCTTTAAATCATCTATTCCAAATGTACTTTTATGTTTGACATGAAATTGTTAAGTTCACTTTAAAATCTTCAATTTCATTTGTTCAACTCCACTTATATGAGCTAGATCATATATTTGAACAATTTACTAAACCTAGTTCATGTTCCAATTTTGCATTTAAATTTATGTTCCATGAAATTCTTAAGTTCAACAATCTTTCAATTCATTTGTTCAACTCAACAAGTATAACTTGCATCATATGCAATTTACAAAACATCTAGTACAACTTTAAAATTTCATTTTGCCTAGGGTCACAAGGATGATTTAAGGAATTTCTAAGCAAAATGAAATTTTAAAGTTTTACTAGATGTTTTTTAAATTGTGTATGATGCACTATATACTTGTGGAGTTGAAAAAATGAAATGAAAGATTCTTGAACTTGATAATTCCATGGAACATAAATTTAAATACAAAATTGGAACATAAAATAGGTTTTGTAAATTGTGCATATATATAATCTAGCTCATATAAGTGGAGTTGAACAAATGAAATTGAAGATTTGAAAGTGAACTTAACAGTTCCATGCCAAACATAAAAATACAATTGGAATAGACGATTTAAAGGAATTTACGAAAAATGTGAAATTTTTAATTTAGTCACTAGGTTTTGGAAATTGCATGTATATATGATCTAAGATTCAACAAATGAAATTAGTTACATTAGTATTTAACTACCCTATGACATGGTTGTGGTGTTATTTTACTCTATAAATATATATTGTGTGAGAGTGTTCATGCTGGAAGTCTTGCTTTGTTACCCTAGTCACATGGGTAAACACTAACTTAACTATGTTGAATATCATATGAAGTTTTTATGTTGGGATCAAGTGGTTTTAGAAGGTTTTAGAAGGTTTTTTCTAGCAGGTTCTTAAATATGAAAGTGTTGGTATGCTCTTTATTAGTGTTTTTTTCTTTTAATAGTTTTTCTTATTGGGTTCCTATTAAACTATGATTAATTTATTGTAATTTTGTGACAAATTGGATCTAGTTGATTTGGTGTTTGAGTGGTGAAGAATCTATATTTTTTTCTCTAATTTTCTTTACTTTTTATGTTACTTTAATGTGACATTCAATATTTTTATTATATTATCCAAGATCTATAGGCATTGTAATTTATTTTCTTTCATTTAGAGTAGCAACCATGGTTTTCTATAACCTTTGGTATGTTACTTGTATCATTTTGTGAATGTTCTCGAATGGATTCTCTTGGATTGGTCTTTCTTGTTCACCTTGATGCATTGTAATATTCATTGTAGTGAATCATAGTGATGGTGTTTGGGGTGCTTGAGATAGGTATATTTTGGCATCAATAGTTGTTTACCATGTATATCTTGAGACCACATGTAATGGGATCTTTGGTGATTATGTGGATTGATTACTTTTGAATATATAGTGAACCATCAATTTTGTAGGTTCTATGCACTTCTCTTGCACTCTTAGGGTTTTTCACCTAAAAGGAGAGAGATAGAACACTAAAATTGAGGTGGTTCACTCAAATAAAGGAATGTATGATGTGATTATGAATAAATGAAATGATCTAAATGCATCTAATTGATGAAATTCATTGATTATAAATGCAAAAATTAATGAAATACGCAATGTTTGAAAACACAATGAGGTATGAAAGAATGAACTAGAAACATAAACTAATGCAAATAGAATTGAATGTAGTTTAACAAAGTGCACTTGGAAGTTGAGTATTGATCTTGGAAGGTTTTGGAAACTAGTAGAAATCATTGTAAATCACCAATGGGACTCGTTCGCCACTAATGGTGAATCAGTTCTCCTACTGGTAAAAACACGTGAAACTACTCTCTAACTATCAAGAACTAGATTCTAACAAAATCAACCTTTTTAGGGGTGATCCCAAATAGTGGTTTACAATGTTTGGCCAAATTGGACACTGAAATATATATTTTTAACTAAATCTTCACTTTCAGGCACCTATAGCAGCTAAACTGTGAGGAATTTGAAGATGATGCTAACTAGAGTTTTGTGACATTTTGTCTGTAGATTCTAAATATATTTTTTTCAAAATTTTTGGAATTAGTTTGCACTTCTTTTTCCATCTCCCTCAAAAATTAATTTTTTTCAGAAAACAACATTTTAAAAAAGTGACGCTCACCGTATAACGCATAATTTTTTTTTCATGAAGGATAAAATTCTAATTCTTTCTAATTTATATTTTTAACTCCGATAACTAGTGCTTCCACTTGGTTAGATAGTTTTTTATTGAATATTTTTTCTTTAATCAAGTTTCAAAGTCAAACCAATTACAATTTAGATATAGCGTGACCGTATAATGCGTAACTTTTTTTGTATGTATTGAAAATCATTTTTTTTTGTTGGATAAAAGACTTAAATATCTAGTGCACTCATAATCTGCTATTTTTCCACATGTGTAGAACAAAGAGTTTGATTTTGGGTGAAAAACCTATGTTTAATAAAACTAAAAGAACAAATACATAATAAAACCAAAACATATAAAAATTATATTCATTGGATAGCTCGTTCTGAGGACTAATTGATTCTAGTTGGGTTTGTGAAGTCTTCGCCATTTTAATCTTCAACCCGAGCTCTCATGTGCAAAAATTTAGATTTTTTTTGTGTCTAAGGGGGAGAATGAGGGATAAGGGGGGTTCGAGCGAACCACCTTTTAATTTGCATTTCATTTGTTTTTTTGGGTGGGAAATGTGGGGAAAGTATTTAAGTGGGTTCACTTGAACCCTAGTTTGAGCGAACCCCTTATGGATTCGCTTGAACCCCTAAAACCAATTTTTTTTGCCATGGGCTCATTTTTTGTGAGTTTTCCTTCCTCCATCAAATTGTAAATCACTATTGTGGCTTCACCATAATCCTATAGGTGGTTATCATTCACCATTGATGGAGAATCAATCCTCCTCTAGAAATCTGCAAATTCAAAGGTCAATCTTGTAGGTCTAGATCTGCACTTGTCTTCTTGTCAGGTTAACGGAGTCAAATCTATAGAAAATGGGTTGTAGGTTGTCACCAAGCTTGAATTAGGGTTTAGTTGACTTGAAACACTTTGTTGAATTGTTGTCCACTTTTCAACACCTACTTGCTTGAAAAATCTACATACAAAGTCTACAAGCACACATGCAAAAGGGGAAAAATGGTTAAGGGTTAGAGTATAGGGATTTGTGTTGGTCAAATGCCACTTTGGTAATAAAACCCTTAATAAAGAAAATAAATGAAATGAACAAGGAATGATGAATAAACAACATGAAAATGCCCTAAACTCACCAAAAACCTTGTTGAAGAAGTCTAAAGATATGTCAATGGCTGCTCCAAGATGTTTGATTGATGCTTGATTAAATGATCTTATGATGAATTGAATGCAAGAATGCTAATTGATATTAAATGAGTGAATGAAAGTGAAAGGGGGTTGAAATGAATGGAAAAACACTTATTTATACACACTTATGCCCTAATAACCCAATAATACATCATCGCAGGTTGACATAAGGTCTTTTTGAATAAAAACCCGAAAGGATATTTGAATTATTTTGAATTTGGAGCCAAGAGGGACTCATTCGCCACCCATGGAGAATGGGTCCCACCTTAGGCTTGTAAGTGGGTTTAGGGAATTAAGTTGCATTTAATGTTATTTTTTAGGTTTACACTAAAAAATACACTTAATTAAGTCTTATGAGTGCATAAACTGGTCATATAAAGCATAAGAAAGGTGTAATTGGTGATAACAACCCTAGAAAAGAATGAAATCTTATTACAAGACCTTACAACACTTTAAAATAGGACTTGGTGAAGGATAAAAAGGTGATATATAGATGAATTATAATAAGAAAAGCCTAGAAAAACTTGTAGAAATGTGTTACAACACTTCACAACACCTTCACAAGACATCATAATTTGAATTTTAGGACCTAATGTGAATGCAAAAGTTACATTACAACATTAAATCAAAGCAAAATAGGTCAAACATCATGAGAGAAAGACTTAAAAGACCATGGAAATATCAATGATTCATTCTTCTATGGTACATATAGTTATCATGGGAAGAACTAGATACTTATATTATGTGCATAGTGAGATTTTATCAATTTCTAATCGCACAAATCTTCCATGGAATTCTTAAGTTCAAGAATAGATTTGATTTCATTTACATTCAACTTGTAAGGCCTCGCCCCATAGGTGATTAATACAACCCTACTTTGTTACATACTTTATCTAAATAGATAGTTAGGATTTATTTTAGACGATAAGTAGGGAAATTTTGTGTGGCAACAATATTGTATTTCACTTCTTCATGTTTTACTATCATTACCATAAAAGGGTTATATAGTCGTAAATTGGTGATTGTGAATCGAGATTATAAATGGGAAGAAAAGGAGGGTGTTAACCCTATTAGATTAAGAGTAGGATATATATATTTATATGTAAAGGAAAAAGTGTGGGAATAATGTTTGGTGAAACTTAATTTTTGTTGAATATATATATATGGAGGTGTGAGTGTTGGTTTAAAAAAACAAGGAAAAAAAAATACTATTATCATTCAATTAGTTATTTTGTGATAACTTAATTATTATTGGTAAGTCTTTTGGTGAGGTGAGTAATAATATTATTTAGTTAAATTGTTAATCGATAATGTTATTATTAAATTCAAAAAGATTTAATTTAATAATACCAATATTGTTAAGGTTTATTAGTTGATCAAAATATAATATTTTTATTTATAAGAATCATTAACTAAATATTTGATGACATTTAATATGTGTATTTAGTGATAATAATATTATTATTTATAACCTTGGCAATATGTTTTGTTCATTTAATTTGTGTTGGTAAACTGCACATGTATTAATAATGATTATGTTAACATTAATATCATTAGAGTCCCCTTTAATAACTTGCATTAAAATTAATATGAAAGCGGGTGCTTCTATTACTATTTTATTAATTACTCATTAATAATAATATCAATATGGTTATAATATCAGGATATATCTTCACCAATAATCAATATCTTATTTATTGTGGATAGATTACCATCACATCAATCATTAAAATAATAGTGACTTGATTTGGATTCATTTCGATTTCAAAGATCTAATCCCTTAATTTCTCCTCTAATCACGTGGTGTCATTATGCCAATAGAAAACCATATGTATGTTAATATGTGAGTATATGTTTATACATGGATGCATTACAAGTGGCTAGATTAAACAAGTAATAATAAGTAGTAAATAATGGAAGGAAATAAATTTAGTCAAATCTAAATTTTTATCCTTTAAAAAGAAACTAAGTATTATTTGATTATGAAATATTTGCAAATGGAAAAAGAATGATTCCATCCAATTGTCAAATCAATATTATCTAGCTTTTATGTGATAAGGGAGATTTTGGAGACTTTTAATATCAGAGGAATTTACCTTTAATGTAGCTAAAACTTGTCTTCTAAGTCTTCTCGACCCCTCGAGTAGAGTGCCTCTCGACTCCTAAGCCAATGTTGAGTGAACTTAATGCACACAAGCATTAAAGAAGGGAAGTAAGGAAAATTTATTGGCTGGCAGCCTCAGAGGATGTGGTCGATGATAGGTGAGGTTGAGTAAGTTTGTAGTAAAATGGACAACCCAACGGATGTGACCAGTGATAGCCAATTGATATGATGCCAAAGAGCTAGGAGAATTAATGAAAGGATGGCTTTTGGGAAAGTGATGGTTCACAAAATTTAAGGAGATTTATTGTGCATGGTTGAGACACATCTGGGAGGTTACGCTTCCACAGTGAAGGAGTAAAAAGAAAGAAAGAAAGGATGGATTGTTGCTTGTAAAGGGGATAGGCAATGAATGCATATCTTACCAAGTGGGAGAGCAGGTGAAAAAAAATAGGGAGATAAGTAACAAAAATGTGAATCTTTGAATGTTTCCAGGAATCTTTGATAACAGAAGGCTGAATGTTATAGGAATCTATGATAATAGAAAGCTGATTGTTATTTGATTCTCTGATAAAAGGATGAATGCTATTTGAATATATGAGAACAATAAGCTAAATATTAGATAATGGAGGAGGTTGAATCTTAGATCTTATTGAGTTGAATCATGGTATAGTGTTTCCATGCTGTACAATGTTGTGGTGATAGTTTTTATTTTTTTAGTGATGATGGGCTACAGGGGCTTATAAAAAAAAAACAGAACAAGAGGAGCTACCAGCTATGGTATTGCTAATATTCATGTTGATGAGGGTGCAACCCAAGACTTAGAAAATAACCCACAAAAAAGAGAATAATTTTATTATTCAAAAAATGGAGCTTCTTACATGCAGAGGATCTCAAATCCCCAAGTTATACAACACATGCAAGTTACAGAAAGCTACAGAATCACCCTTTCGCGATATGCGAGCTTGTCCGCAGAAAGTTACCCAAAAAATTAGAAACCTGACCATAAATAGAGCTCCTCTTTAGTTTGGAGCCAAAACAACATTCAAATTTGAGTTTAGGTGGTTTGGCGCCAAAAATTACAACTTGAAGTTCAAATTTCAAAAGAACATTTGCAATTGTATCTTCTAGAAAGTGCGCCAACTTCCCGGGGCCATAACTTTTGATCCAGGACTCTGATTCGTGAATCGTTTGAACCATTGGAAAGGTCTCGAAGTCAATAACACGCTCAAATTTGCTACACCAATTTTGGAAACTTTTGGGTCCGATCCAGAACTCTAAGTGCCTTAAATCTAACTCGAAAGATTTTCAGGTGCAAATCTGGGAAACTAAAACTGCAATATCTTCCAACCCATTAATAGAAAATAAAAACCGTAAATTGGGAATTTCATTATGACGAAAAGGGTATCCAAAAATGTAAAAACATCTAAAAACTGAGAAAAATTGAAATTTAACTATTTTTGGGTGATTCAAGATTGCCCTTACACCACTGGATGCTCCTGCATCAGACACCCAGGGTAATTTGAGAAGTGACTTCGTCACGTCTCAGATAGTGGAGGAAAACCCAAATGGTCGACCTCTGCCTTAGGCAACCAGGATGAATCTTCAATAGGCCTTCCTTTCCATTTCACTAGATATTCTTCATACTGCCTGTTCCTGGTACTCCTTCCCACACACTATCCAAGATTTCTTCAATCTCCTCCTTTTCTGAAGTAGGTGTTGGAATCCCACACTGTTCCATCATTGGTACTTCCTCTATTCCACCTTCATGATACTCTGTCAAATCTAAAATTTTGAATACAAGGGAAATGTTGAATCCATCAGACAACTCTACCTCATATGCATTCCCTGAATCATGCCTCTTCAAAATTTTATAGGGATCGAACTTCTTCATCTTTAATTTGTTATATGTTCCCACTGGAAACCTTTCTTTCCTCAAGTGGACCATCACTTCATCACCAATCTGGAACTCCTTATACCTCCTCTTCTGATCTTCCTTAGCCTTATACTGCATATTCATCTTGTTAATATGGTCTCTTACCTTCTCATGTATATCCTTGATGTGTTATGCAAAATCTTCGGCTTTAGCACTTATTTTCTTCTCTTGGTCCATATTCCTCAATTCTGGAGCTATTCTGGGGCTACCTCCATACACAATCTGGAATGGTGATCTACCAGTGCTTCTGTTGATAGAATTGTTGTAAGAAAATTCTGCCTGGGGTAAGATCAAGTCTCATCCCTTGGGTTTATCTCCTACCAAACATTTCAGTAGGTTACCTAGACTCCTGTTAACAACCTCTGTCTGGCCATCTGTTTGTGGATGGTGTGTAGAACTAAATTTCAACTCTGTCTTTAGCTTCTTCCACAAGGTCCTCCAAAAGTACCCCACAAATTTGGTGTCACGATCTGAAACAATACTCTTTGGTAGACCATGTAGCATCACCACCTCTTTGAAGAACAAGTCAGCAATGTGGATTGCATCATGGGTCTTCTGACATGGAATGAAATGTGCCATCTTTGAAAACCTATCAACCACCACAAAGACTAAATCATTCCCTCGTTGTGTCCATGGCAAACCAAGAACAAAGTCCATACTTATATCCTCCCACGGCCTCTCTGGTACAGGTAAGGGATGATATAAGCCTATATTCTAACTCACTCCTTTAGCCATCTGACATACCCTGCAACTTTGTACAAACTTCTTCACATCCTGTGACAACTGAGGCCAATAATAATTCTCATTGATAATGGCAATGGTCTTATCCCGACCAAAATGTCCTGCCATTCCTCCACTATGCTTCTCCTTTGCTCGAGGTTCACCTCTCATGGAACTCCTCGGGATACTGGTGGCTTCCCTTAAATAACATACCATCCTGGATTATGAAATCTAGCCACCTTGTCTTGTCCACTGTAACATGTTCCTTGCAAGCTTTCCAAGCCTTTGCGAAATCTGGATCTCCTACGTACAATGTCTTAATTTCATTGAACCCAACCACTTTAATCTGCATCTTTGTCATCAATGTGTACTGCCTCCTACTTCAGAACATCAGCGAAAACCCTGTTTGACTTTTACTCCTATGTTTCAAAACAAAGGTAGCTACGCAAAGAAACTCTACCCATTTCATATGCCTCTAATTTAATTTTCCCTGACTATTTAGGTACTGCAAGGCCTGATGATCAGTATATAGAACAAATTCCTTCGGCAACAAATAATGTCTCCATTTCTTTAATGCTTGAACTATTGCATAAAATTTCTGATTATATACAAAATACTTTCTCTTGGTATCATTTAAGTTTTCACTGAAATAGGCAATGGGCTTACCTTCTTGGCTCAACACTGCTCCAATGGCACAACCACTGGCATCACAATCGACCTGAAACACCTTGTTGAAATATGGGAGGGCTAGAACAGGTTGCTCTGTCACGTTCTACTCCAACAGTTCATAACTTTTTACCACTCCACTGCTCCACTTGAATTCTTTTCTATCCCCTCTCATTGTTTCAGTCAGGGGTCCACAAATACTACTGAAGTTTATAATGAACTTTCTATAAAAACTAGCCAAACCATAGAAAGATCTCACCTTGGTAGTAGTTCTTGGGGTAGTCCATTCCATCATAGCCTTCACCTTCTCTGGGTTCATCTTGAGACCTTCTGCTAAGACAACAAACCCCAAGTACACTAACTCCCTCTTCACAAAACTGCACTTCTTCAGATTAATCAGCAGTTTCTCTTCTCTTAACTTCTCAAAGGCTCTCTGAATATGCATCAGATGCTCATCCAATGTCTTACTAAAAATCAAAATATCATCTAAATACACAATAACAAAACTTCCAAGAAATTCTTTTAGTACCTCATTCATGAGCCACATGAATGTGCTCGGTGCATTGGTTAGCCCAAAAGGCATGACTAACCAATCGTACAGGCCCTCTTTGGTCTTGAAGGCGGTCTTCCATTCATCTCCCTCTCGAGTTTGGATCTGGTGATATCCACTCTTCAGATCAATCTTTGTGAAGTACTGAGCTCCACACAAACAGTCCATTAGGTCATCCATCCTTGGCAGGGGAAATCTGTACTTGATTGTTATCTTGTTTATGGCTCAGGAATCTGTACACATCCTCCACTCCCCATCCTTCTTTGGTGCTAGTACTATAGGTACTGCACATGGACTCAAACTCTTCCGTATCAAACCCTTTCTCAACAAATCTTTAACTTGTTTGTTCAACTCCTCATTTTCTGCTGAAGTCATTCTATGAGCTGCCTTATTTTGCAAACTGGCTCCAATAATCAAGTCAATTTGATGACTGATCTTTCCTTATTGGTGGTAAAACCTCAGGTACATTATCAGAAACAATATCTTGAAACTCATCCAACATCCCAGAAACTTCTTTTGGAACCTTCACACTATCCTCCTTGCTCACTCTAGGAATCAATGCATAACACACATGCTCATGCTTCATACCTTCTAAATTTTTTCTTCCATCTACATAACAAATTATAGCACTACTACATACCTTTTCTTTGGTCTCCTCCAGGGGTTTCAACTTGTGACGAACCCCATCCTTTATCAAGGAATAAGTGTTTGCATGGCCATCATGTATAGCTCACCTATCGAACTGCCATGGCCTCCCCAACAACATGTGACATACATCCATGGGGATGATATCACAGAGTACCTCATCATGGTAGTTCCCGATCTTGAACTTCACTAGGCACTGCTCATTGACCAAAACTTTGTGGTCTTTACGCAGCTAAGAGCAATCTGATGCGGATGTGGGTGCACTTTTCCCTCTTAGAGCTTCAACTTTGCTGACCCATCTCTTGACACAGTTGACTGGTTACTCCATAGTAAATAATGACATCTGTATTTTCCTTGCTTACTTGCACCTTATGCGAAATAGATTCTTCCTTTATTTGCGGTTCATTTTCCTGATCCACCGGGGCTCTCCCTAATCACCCAGGGATTCTCCCCACTTCGGCCTCCTTCCCCAGATGTTTAGATTAAGGCCTCCTCCATCTGCACATGCCACAACCCCGCCGATGACCTTCCAGCGTTTGTCACCCTTCCCTTGGTGTTGTGGACATTCATAGGCTCGATGCCCCCTCTTCCACCTGCCCAAACACATTCCTTTGAAACCACCTCTTCCGGATCCTTGTCCATCTCCTTGTCCTCTAGCTCTTTGATCACCACTATTTTTGATCACACAGGGTGGTGAAGTTGTCATTCCCTTTGCTTGGCTGGTACCCATCTTCACTTTTCTTTTCATCATCATTTCGGCTTCCTGAAGGTATTCCATTACCCCTTCCGCTTTGACCTCCTCGTCATTTTTGGTTGCCATCAAATCTTTTGTTCAGCTTCTCTTTCACCTTCAAAGCAAACTGATACACATCCTCAATGGTGGTCATTCTGACTAGGCTTAACTCCTCCTGAATGCTCGGTCGTAACCCATTAAGATATCGGGCTACCTTCTCCTTATTGGCCTCTGTGTGACTCGTTCTGATGATTATCTTATGAAAATTTTCAATATATTCTTTCACATATCTGCTTCCTTGCTTCAACCCTTGTAATTTCTTCAATAGATCTAACTAAGTAGTCCTTTGGTATAGTACTTCTTCAGTTTCTCTACTATGCGATCCCATCTAGTGATATTTTCTTTTCCTCTTCAATTTCTTTCCAACTGGACCTCTTTCCACGAAATACTGGCATGGCCCTTCAGCTTCATTTTTGCAAAATTAACCCGATCTGGGTCCTCTATTTTCTCATACTCAAAAAATTCTTCTAGCTCGTTGATCTAGTCGATCAACTCTTCTGGGTTTAGACTTCTAGAATAACTCAGGACTTCTACTCTAGGTCTTTTTCTGATCTTTGAAATGACCCTTATTAGCCACATTTGGTCTTGATCAATTGCTTCTTCTTCCTCTTCTACATTTGAACCTTCTTCCTCTCCTTCATCCTCACTTTCCTCCCTCGGGTTTAACCCTCTTCTCAACTGCTCTTGTAATGCGTCAATCTGTCTCTGGAGGGCTGCCAGTGCATCTCTTCCACCAGCATTTCTGCTACCTCAACCACCTCTGGCACCACCATGCCTACCAGGCATCACTCTTGGAGGCATCTTTCTTGACCTCGACCCACAACCACAGTCCTGGTGCGAACTACCTCACGATCGGCGATATGTCCACACGCTCAATAAAATATCGCTTTGATACCACTTGATGAGGGCGCAGCCTGAGACTTAGAAAATAACCCACAAATAAGAGAATAATTTTATTATTCAGAAAATGGAGCTTCTTATATCCAGAGGATCTCAAATCCCCAAGTTATACAACACATGCAAGTTACAGAAAGCTACAGAATCACCCTTTCGCGATATGCGAGCTTGTCCCCAAAAAGTTACCCAAAAAATTAGAAACCCGCTCATAAATAGAGCTCCTCTTTAGTTTGGAGCCAAAAAAACATCCAATTTTAGTTTAGGCAGTTTGGCGCCGAAAATTACACTTGAAGTTCAAATTTCAAAAGAAGATTTGCAATTGTATCTTGTAGAAAGTGCCCCAACTTCCTGGGGCCATAAATTTTGATCTGGGACTCTGATTCATGAACCGTTTGAACCATTGAAAAGGTCTCGAAGTCAATAACGCTCTCAAAATTCACTACAATGATTGCGGCAAGTTTCGGGGCCGATCCGGGAACTCTAAGTGCCTCAAATCTAACTCGAAAGATTTTCAAGTACAAATCTGGGAAACTAAAACTACAATATCTTCCAACCCAGGAATAGAAAATAAAAACCATAATTTTGGAATTTCATTATGACGAAAAGGGTATCCAAAAATGTAAAAATATCTAAAAATTGAGAAACTTAAAATTTAACTATTTTTGGGTCATGCAAGATTGCCCTTACACCACTGGATGCTCCTGCATCAGACACCTAGGGTAATTTGAGAAGTGACCCCATCATGTCTCAGATGGTGGAGGAAAACCCAAATGGTTGACCTCTGCCTTAGGCAACTAGGATGAATCTTCAATAGGCTTTCCTTTCCATTTCACTAGATATTCTTCATACTTCCTGTTCCTGGTACTCCTTCCCACACGACTATTTAGGATTTCTTCAATCTCCTCCCTTTCTGAAGTAGGTGCTAGAATCCCACATTGTTCCATCATTGGTACTTCTTCTATGCCACCTTCATGATACTTTGTCAAATCTGAAATGTTGAACACAGAGGAAATGTTGAATCCATCTGGCAACTCTACCTCATATGCATTCCCTGAATCATGCCTCTTCAAAATTTTACAGGGACCGAACTTCTTTATCTTCAATTTGTTATATGTTCCCACTGGAAACCTTTCTTTCCTCAAGTGGACCATCACTTCATTACCAATCTGAAACTCCTTATACCTCCTCTTCTGATCTGCCTTAGCCTTATACAACATATTCATCTTGTTTATATAGTCTCTTACCTTCTCATGTATATCCTTGATGTGTTCTGAAAAATCTTCGGCTTCAACACTTATTTTCTTCTCTTGGTCCATCTTCCTCAATTCTGGAGCTGTTCTAGGGCTACCTCCATACACAATCTAGAATGGTGATCTACCAATGCTTCTATTGACAAAATTATTGTAAGAAAATTTTTCCTGGGGTAAGATCAAGTCCCATCCCTTGGGTTTATCTCCTACCAAACATCTCAGTAGGTTACCCAAACTCCTATTAACAACCTTTGTCTGGCCATCTGTTTGTGGATGGTGTGCAGAATTGAACTTCAACTCTATCTTCAGCTTCTTCCACAAGGTCCTCCAAAAGTACCCCACAAATTTGGTGTCACGATCTGAAACAATACTCTTTGGCAGACCATGTAGCCTCACCACCTCTTTGAAGAACAAGTCAGCAACGTGGACTGCATCATGGGTTTTCTGACATGGAATGAAATGTGCCATCTTCGTAAACCTATCAACCACCACAAAGACTCAATCATTCCCTCGTTGTGTCCTTGGAAAACCAAGAACAAAGTCCATACTTATATCCTCCCACGACCTCTCTGGTATAGGTAAGGGCTTATATAAGCATGTATTCTAACTCACTCCTTTAGCCATCTGACATACCCTGTAGCTTTGTACAAACTTCTTCAGATCTTGTGACAACTGAGGCCAATAATAATGCTCACTGATAATGGCAATGGTCTTGTCCCGACCAAAACGTCCTGCCATTCCTCCATTATGCTTCTCCTTTATCAGGTTCTCTCTCATGGAACTCCTCGGGATACACAATTGACTTCTCTTAAATAACATGCCATCCTGGATTATGAAATCCATCCACCTTGTCCTGTCCACTGTAATAGGTTACTTGCAAGCTTTCCAAGCCTTTGTAAAATCAGGATCTTCTGCGTACAGTGTCTTAAGTGCATTGAACCCATCCACTTCAATCTGCATCTTTGTCATCAATGTATGCCTCCTACTTAAGGCATCTACAACCCTATTTGACTTTCCACTCCTATGTTTCAAAACAAAGGTATAACTCTGCAAAAACTCTACCCATTTCATATACCTCTGATTTAATTTTTCTTGACTATTGAGGTACTACAAGGCCTGATGATCAGTATATAGAAGAAATTGCTTCAGCAACAAATAATGTCTCCATTTCTTTAATGCTTGAACTATTGCATAAAATTCCTGATCATATACAAAATAGTTTCTCTTGGCATCATTTAACTTTTCACTGAAATAGGTAATGGGCTTACCTTCTTGGCTCAACACTGCTCCAATGGCACAACCACTGGCATCACAATCCACCTGAAACACCTTGTTGAAATCTGGGAGGGCTAGAATAGGTTGCTCACACGCTCAGCTTCAACCTGCTTAAAATTTTTCCACTCCACTGCTCCACTTGAATTCTTTTCTATCCCCTCTCATTGTTTCAGTCGGGTCCAAAAATACTACCACCAAGTTTCTAATGAAATTTCTATAAAAACTAGCTAAACCATGGAAAGATCTCACCGCGAGTAGCTCTTGGGTAGGCCATTTAGAATAGCCTTCACCTTCTCTCGGTCCATCTTGAGACCTTCTGCTGAGACAACAAACCCCAAGTACACTAACTCCCTCTTCACAAAACTGCACTTCTTCGGATTAATCAACAATTTCTCTTCTCTTAACTTCTCAAAGGCTTCTGAATATGCATTAGATGCTCATCCAACATCTTACTGAAAATGAAAATATCATCTAAATACACAATAACAAAACTTCCTAGAAATTCTTTTAGTACCTCGTTCATGAGCCGAATGAATGTGCTCGGTGCATTGGTTAGCCCAAAAGGCATGACTAACCACTCGTACAAGCCCTCTTTGGTCTTGAAGGAAGTCTTCCATTCCTCTCCCTCTCGAATTCAGATCTGGTGATATCCACTCTTTAAATCAATCTTTGTGAAGTACTGAGCTCCACTCAAACAGTCTATCAGGTCATCCATCCTTGGCAAGGGAAATCTGTACTTGATTGTTATCTTGTTTATGGCTCGAGAATCTATACACATCCTCCACTCCCCATCCTTCTTTAGTGCTAGTACTGTAGGTACTGCACATGGACTCAAACTCTTCCATATCAAACCCTTTCTCAACAACTCTTGAACTTGTTTTTTCAGCTCCTCATTTTCTGTTGGAGTCATTCTATGAGCTACCTTATTTGGCAAACTATCTCCAGGAATCAAGTCAATCTGATGATTGATCTTCCTTATTGGTGGTAAACCCTCAGGTACATTATCAAAAACAATATCCTGAAACTTATCCAACATCCCAAAAACTTCTTCTGGAACCTTCTCACTATCCTCCTTACTCACTCTAGGAATCAATGCATAACACACATGCTCATGCTTCATACCTTCTAAAATTTTTATTCCGTCTACATAACAAATTCTAGCACTGCTACATACCTTTTCTTCAGTCTCCTTTAGGGGTTTCAACTTGTAATGAACCCCATCCTTTGTCAAGGAATAAGTGTTTGCATGGCCATCATGTTAAGCTCACTTATCGAACTGCCACACCCTCCCCGACAACATGTGACATGCATCCATGGGGATGATATCACAGAGTACCTCATCATGGTAGCTCCTAATTTTCAACTTCACTAGACACTGCTCATTGACCAAAACTTTGTGGTCTTTCTACAACCAGGAAATCCAATACGAATGCGAGTGCCTTTCCCTCTTCAGCTTCAACTTTGTGACCATCTCTTCTGACACTAGATTATCGGTGCTCCCACCATGAATAATGACATCACAACATTTTCCTTCACACTTGCACCTTGTGCAAAACAGATTCTTCCTCTGTTCTGGTTCCTTTTCATGAGTCACCAGAGCTCTTCTAATCACTAGGCCTTCTCCCCTTTTAGCATCATCTGAATGTTCATATTGGGCCTCCTCATCTGCATGCGCAACGCTTCCATGACCTTTTGGCCGTTTGTCTGCCCTTCCTTGGTGTTGTGGACATTCATAGGCTCAATGCCCTTGTTCACCACACTAGAAACATGTTCCTTTGAAACCACCTCTTCCAGATCCTTGTCCATATCTCCCTCGCCCTCTACCTCTTTGATCACCACTATTTTGATTACGAGGGTGGTAGACATTTTCATTCCTTTGGCTTCAGCTGGTACCCACATCTTCACTTTTCTTTTCATCATCATTTCGGCTTCCTGAAGGTCTTCCGCTGCCCCTTCTACTTTGACCTCCTCGTCCTTTTTGCTTGCCATCAAATCTTTTGTTTAGCTTCTCTTCCACCTTCAGAACAAACTAATACACATCCTCAATGGTAGTCATTCTGACTAGGCTTAACTCCTCTTGAATGCTCGGTCATAACCCATTAAGATATCAGGCTACCTTCATCTTATTGGCCTCTGTGTGACCCATTCTGATGATTATCTTGTGAAAATATTCAGTATATTCTTTCATAGATCTACTTCCTTGCTTCAACCCTTGCAATTTCTTCAACAGATCTAACTCATAGTCCACTGGTATGAACTGCTTCTTCAGTTTCTCTACCATGCGATCCCATCTGGTGATCTTTCCTTTTCCTCTTTGATTTCTTTCCAACTGGACCTCTTTCCACCAAATACTGGCATGCCCCTTTAGCTTCATTTTCGCAAACTTAACTAGATCTAGGTCCTCTATTTTCTCAGACTCAAAATATTCTTCTAGCTCGTTGATCCAGTCGATTAACTCTTCCGAGTTCAGACTTCCAGAATAACTGGGGACTTTTGCTCTGGGTCTTTTCCCGATCTTTGAAATGACCCTTATTAGCTGCATTTGGTCTTGATCAATTGCTTCTTCTTCCTCTCCTTCATCCTCACTTTCCTCCCTCGGGTTTAACCCTCTTCTCAACTGCTCTTGTAATGCGTCAATCTGTCTCTAGATGGCTGGCAGTGCATCTCTTCCACCATCATTTCTGCCACCTCGACCACCTCTGGCACCACCATGCCTACCATGCATCACTCTTGGAGGCATCTTTCTTGACCTCGACCCGCAACCATGGTCCTGGTATGAACTACCTCACGATCAACGATCTATCCACACACTCAATAAAACCTCGCTCTGATACCACTTGATGAGGGCGCAGCCCGAGACTTAGAGAATAACCCACAAACAAGAGAATAATTTTAATATTTAGAAAATGGAGCTTCTTACATGCAGAGGATCTCAAATTCCCATGTTATATAACACATGCAAGTTACAGAAAGCTACAAAATCACCCTTTTGGGATATGCGAGCTTGTCCCCAAAAAGTTACCCAAAAAATTAGAAACCCACCCATAAATAGAGCTCCTCTTTAGTTTGGAGCCAAAACAACATTCAAATTTGAGTTTAGGCAGTTTGGCACCGAAAATTACAACTTGAAGTTCAAATTTCAAAAGAAGATTTGCAATTGTATCTTCTAGAAAGTGCGCCAACTTCCCGGGGCCATAACTTTTGATCTCGGACTATGATTCGCAAACCGTTTGAACTGTTGGAAAGGTCTCAAAGTCAATAATGCGCTTGAAATTCTCTACTCTGATTTTGCAAAGTTTCAGGGCCGATCTAGGAACTCTAAGTGCCTCAAATCTAACTCGAAAGATTTTCAGGTGCAAATTTGGGAAACTAAAACTGCAATATCTTCCAACCCAGGAATAGAAAATAAAAACTGTAAATTGGGAATTTGATTATGACAAAAAGGGTATCCAAAAATGTAAAAACATCTAAAAAATGGGAAACTTGAAATTTAACTATTTTTGGGTGATACAAGATTGCCCTTACACCATTGGATTCTCCTACATCACATGTGCCACAGTGTGAGTGGCTGCTAAACAACAAAATACTGCTAAAATATTTTAGCGGTGGAGAATCTATTTAGAGGGACAACATATGCAAAGGATGATAGCATCCCATCTCAACAATATCTTTGCATTCAACCATATAAAAAAAAAGGGGGATGAAAGCAACTTCCTCGTCCTGTATTAGTTTAATGTATGAGGAAGGAATAGGGCATTGTAGGCAAAAAAGAGCTTCATGATAGTTTAAAACCTCCAGGTAGGCTTTTAAGCCTTCAAATTCTGCTCAATCATTTTCCTCTTCCTTTATTCTTACTACTTTCTTTCCAGTTTATGGATGGTAATTATTTTTTTTATAGAGTTTTCTAGTGCTATGTTTTTCCAACTAGTTTGGGGTTCAACCTATAAGAAGCATTTATCATTTATGGATGGAATGGGGCAGCAGAAAAAGCTATAACTCTCGATGTTTCTCGTTATAGTCAAACCATGTCATAGAATGAACCTAGAAAGCATTCCCTTTTTGGCCATTCTTCTTTATATTACCACTCTCAATAGAGCTTGTAACTTCAGGTAAGATTTTTTGGTGTAGTTTCTAGATAATGTGATTGATCTTGATGATTTTCTTCTTTTTTAAGACAATAAATATTATTTTTAGCTATGGATTTCAGAGAATACTTGTGACATACAAATTTCAGTATTGCGGTACAAACTGTAGTATTTATTTATTTATTTTATTTTAATAAAGTGTCGATATTAACACTATTAATGCATATAGAAAGTGTATAACTTCATTATAGTTAGAAATTCAATTTTGAAGAACAGTTCAAAAATTTGATCAATAGATAGAGTGATAGTAAATTCTTTTTATCAACCATAATTTTTTTATTTGATAGGAATTTAAATTCAAGGTCTGGTGTCAATACACAAATATAAACCATAAACACCATCTTCAAGCAATGGCAAATGAATTTTTATTAGCTTAGCTACAAACATCAGTACTGCTGATTGTAACTTATAGAAAAAGACAGCAGTAGTTGGTTAATCTAAATTTATAAGTATTTTGAGTTTATCAGTTTTCAAAATTTTTGTAGCATTAGTAAGAGAAAAGGTAGTCTGAGATCCACCATTTGAGAAATTTAGCCATTGTGAGTTCCTTTATCATTTTAAATGGACCCCCCTCAAATAAATTCAAAGATAATGAGGCCAATGTTTGCTGCAACTAAGGCAGACATTAATGGTATCGATGAAAAGGTGGAGAATTGTGCATGCAGCAACATCAGGGGGGTTCTTTGTTGTTAACATACCTCATCAAAATAATTTTTATAGGTTTCGATTTAGGAATTCTCAAATCAGTTAGTATCTAGCTTAATTTAACTCATTTATAATATAATTATTTTGGTAGCATGTTAGGTTACAAAATTATGAAATCAATTGATTATAAAGGAAATGATAATATTTTGGTATGTTCAAGGTATAAATAGAAGAAGGGAGTTTTTCTATATATATAGACTTACTTGTGTACATTGATGAGTAAAAATAATCACTATTGTCATTGATTATGATTGATATAATATTATAATAGCATTGGATAATAAAATTAATGTTGTTTGCTTCAGTTAATAAGTATAACAAATTTATTTTAAGATGTTTAATTTGTGAATTGAATAGAAGATTATGACTTAATCAATATTAATTATTTATAGTACAAATTAGAATTGACAATTTTTCTCTTCCAAGGGAGGAGCGACCGTTCTAGGTAGAGAATAGTAATGTGTGTTACAGATAAAACTGCTCTCACATTTCTTAGAACCTTATTAAATTCTTTGTGGGTTTTATTTTACTCTCCTTAACCTTTCCAAAACATTTTGAATTTTAATATTTGGATAAGTAACATAAAATTTATGACTATTTTAAGACTGACTAGTTTGGCTGCAAATCAGCATATAGAAAATTTGATAAATAAAATATGCGACAAGAAAAGAAAGAAAAGAGAATTGACCCTTATCCTATATTTGTTAATAATGAATTAAGAAGTAGATTTTTACACTTAGAATCTTAATTGTTCCTTGAATTTAATTATTCTTAAGTTAAGCATTCTTGACCATTAGGATTGGCTCAAGGAAGACTATTAATGTTGTAAATATCATTAACTTGCATCATTAGAGCTTTTGGTTTTCAATTCCTTGGAAAATAGATCATTTGTTTTGATTATCTTTATATTGGTTCTAATGTATAATCCAAATATCATCATCATATTGTCATTATCATTTTGAATGATCCTTGAGTATATTTTCATAGATTAATAATTAAATTAGTACTGTGTGATTTTACAATGTTGGATTATTAAGTTCTAAGCTCAATTTTTTGTTCAAATATTACTTGATTATTAATCGGTATATTATGGAAATGATTTGATGCCTATTAGAAGTTAATTGGTGTTGATGGAATAGACATATGAATATCTTTACTCTTATAATCTCTAGATGTGTAAGATCAAAATGTATCATTGGGACCAACCCTTGTTGCTAGTTAGTTCTTCTAATTTCATTATGTTTGAATAAAATGATAGAGTTACTTGTATTAATGGCTTTATGGTTAACCAAAGTACTGTGAAACTATTTATGAGTTAAACCTAGATGGTAATATGAGTTGGAGAAAATTTGTTTAATAAAACTCTTGAGAACTCCTATGTGTGGGTCTAGTCTCAATCCTTGACCATGAACACTTTTTACCTATTATTACTGCATGGAGAGGTATTAGTGGTTTGTGTTTGATGTTGATGTTAAGCCCTCTTTTTGGACCTAGTGATTATATTCCTTTGTTATCCAACCATGTGGGAGATGGTTGAAGTCTAGTTGTTGAACTATGGTTCCTCTGCAAATTATATACATAGGAAAGGCCTTCAGAAATGAGCCCCCAAGGAATTAGGTCTGGCCCCTAGGCTTGTTATGTCACTATTACTATTGACATGTATATTGTATTTGCATATTTTGTGACTTGAATTAAGTTTGTGATTATTGATGTGTTAGTAGAACTAATCAAGCCTACCTTGGTGATGTGGATTCCATATCTCCATTTGAAACTTAACCATGATTTCCTTAACAATTATGTAGATGTGTGAGTCTTTATAATTTGTTCTAGTCAAATGTTTGTTATGCTTTCATGAAGTGCGTGTATAGGAAGCTGTCTTTGGGAATTATGCTAGTGTTTACAGTCAAAATTTGAAATTTGTGTTTTCCTTTAATTGTATTTTTAGTGTAAAATTTTAGGCATTACACAACTCCACTTATAAATCATCATCTAGATCACTTTCTTTGCATGCACAATCAAATTCATGTGTGTTAAAGATTAAATATAAAATTTTTAAGTTCAATAGTTGAATAGATTTTATTTCATTTACATTCAACTAGACACAAGTATAGCTCATCATCTAGTTTGAATTCTTTGCATGAACATTCAAATTCATGTGTATTGGATTATATCGAATTCTTAAGTTCATATAGCATCATATATGCACAATTTACATTTAACCTAGAGTGACTTTAAAAATAAACATTTAGAGCTAAGAATTCCTTATCATCTATTTCCAATTGCATTTTGTAGTGCCCCTCCAATTGCTACTATGTATTTCCAATTTTTTTCAGGCTATTAGATGGTACCTTTACTATGATAGATTTGGATACCTTGTGATTATTTTATAATCGCTGACATTGAAGCGATGTTGATGCTATACTTTGATGTGATGATTCATTATGTGGTTGCTTATGATTTATTTTATGCTTTTGGATTAGCGTAGTTGCTATTTGAGAATATTGATGTACAATCATATGATGATTTATTGATGCTTTATTCTTGTCAATCTTGTGTGACTACACTGATACTAGGTCTGGAATTTTGACGTTTCAAATGCTGTCGAAATTTTGACGCAATAACAATGACGAATAGCCGTCAGAATTCTGACGACCCCTCGTCGAAAAAAATACCAAAATGTATCAGTGCTATATTGGTGAAGGGTATGGGATTACATCACTCGCTTGTGAGCACCCTATGATTCCATGATTTCTCTTCACAGTGTGACTGTTATGTTTTTATGCATGTTCGACATTCGTCTTGATTGCATGATTGCTGGTACAAGACATTGTCTCCACCTGGCTTCACAGGTCTAAGCATGTCCATTTTTCCAATGGTTATGTTGATAGGGAAATAGTAACGGAGTGGCCTTGTCAAACCACAAACCTAGTCACAGTGTGTCATCAGTTCGTGGTTGGTTTGTCGTTGTGTCATGTCATCTTTGGTTGTTTGATAATATATTATCTTGCGAGATTTTTTGTGAAAATTAATCTTTAAATGTTTTAAATGTTAATTTATGTATTTAAGATTAAAGTTGTTAAAAGTTGTTATTTAATTTAATTCGTTTGGTAAGGTAATTTAATATTTTGATTAAATTTATCTTATTAAGTGGATAAATTAATTAATTAAATTAAGCTTGTTGATTAAATAAATAAATAAATAAAGTTGTTTTGTTAAAGTGCATAGTTTAAATTATTTATATTTATTTTGGAATTAAATTATGATATAAATACTGAAAAAGGATATTTAATTAAATGCAATGTTAATTTTAATTTTACAAATTTAAATTAAAGAAAATAAAATATTTTAAAAGAATTGTTTTCTTCATGTTATGAATTTTGACTTAGAGTATAAAAAAAGTGATCTTGAGTAGAATGTTGAAGTTAGAACTAATGGTTCAATTTTGATTACATGCAAGATAAGTTGTAAATGCATAATGAAAATATCTTTGATTGAGAAAATATCTTATGTGACAAGTGTTAGTTAATTTATTAAGGGATTTGATTTGAGATTATTACATGGGAAAAAATATTGGGATTAATTGGAAGAGAAAAGATTTTTTTATTCATGGGAATACATACAAGAATTTTGTGTGAATTTTTTTCTAAAACATTTTAAAAGACTCTTAAGGAAGTTCTTGGCTGGATTTATTTTTGTACATCTTTTGGAAGAGGTGATATTCGGGAAAAGCTTGGAAATTGAAATTCGAAGGCTTAGCTTCATTCTTCATCAATTTAAGCTTGAGGATTCAAGTTCCTTATTCAATTTATTTATTTAAATAGTGTTTTAAAAGATTTGTTATATAATTCTATAGAAGTTGTTTTAGTTTTGTGAAATTGAAAGATTGAAGGATCTGTTTAATTTTTAGAGGTTTTGTTTATAATTTTTTTTAAACCTTTGTATAAGGATTGTGAAAATCTTACATCCTCTGTAGGGAAATGAATTTAAACGATAGGAAATTCTAAAAGAAAACAATAGATAATTTAGAAAATCCCACAGATAATTTAGTTTATTTAAATAGTGGGGAAATGAATTTAAAATGGTAGGAAATTCAAAAATAAAACAATAGATAATTTAGAAAATTCCACAGATAATTTAGTTTATTTAAATAGTGTTTTAATAGATTGTCTGTGCAATTCTATAGAAGTTGTTTTAGTTTTGTGGCATTGAAAGATTGAAGGATCTGTTTAATTTTTAGAGGTTTAGTTTATAGTTTTTTAAAAACCTCTATAGAAGGATTGTGAAAACCTTAGATCCTCTATAGTGAAATGAATTTAAAACAGTAAAAAATTCAAAAAGAAAATAATAGATAATTTAGAAAATCCCGTAGATAATTTAGTTTATTTAAATAGTGGGGAAATGAATTTTAAATGGTAGAAAAATCAAAAAGAAAAATAATAGATAATTTAGAAAATCCCACAGATAATTTAGTTTATTTAAATAGTGTTTTAAAAGATTGTTTGTACAATTCTATAGAAGTTGTTTTAGTTTTGTGAAATTGAAAGATTGAAAGATCTGTTTAATTTTTAGAGGTTATGTTTATAGTTTTTTTAAAAGCTTTGTAGAAGGATTGTGAAAATCTTAGATCCTCTATAGCAAAATGAATTTAAAATGGTAGGAAATAAAAAAAGAAAAAAATAATAGATAATTTAGAAAATTCGACAGATAATTTAGAAAACCTCTGTAGGATTGAAAAAAAAATCCTCTGCTAAATTAGGGAAAATGAAATCCTTTGATAAAATAGTAAATCTTTTCCTATTAAAAAAATTATATTAAAAAAAACAACAAAGATAGAGGGTCACTAAATTAATCATAACTCAAAATGTACGAATTGGGTATGGCTGACTTTTTTATATGTTTTAAAAGACTTGGTGATGCACCTTTAATAGAACTTTTAGAAAAACCTAGATTTGAAAACAAAAATTAATAAAGTCGCAACATACTAGTTTTGTGATTAATATTGTTTGAATATTGTAAATTATTTTTAATTAATTAAATAACATATATTTATATATATGTATAACTATATGTATTATACATATTTAATTATATATTTAAATATATTTATGTAATTGACTATTTTAATATAATGGATGTTTTAAATATATATATTTATTTAAATATATTTTGATAATAGATGCATGCAAATGCATGAAATGAATTATTTTTAGAATGTTATAATTTAAAAGAAAAAATTGAATTTAATTAGATGTTTGATAATAAAATAATTTTATCAGAAAAAATAATTTTAGTTAGGTGCATGAAAATGCACAAGTAGTTATTTTAAGATGAAATGATTTTAAAAGAGAAATGAATATTATGTATTATTTGGTGCATGCAAAACACGAATAGTAAAAATGAAATATTTTTATAAAGAAATTGATTTTTATTGTTGTGTGTGTTATTGTGGAAATTGGAGTTAAATTATTAGTGTTAATTTTTTTATTGCTTGTAAATGAAATTAAATTAAGCCGATTAATTTCAAGTAATGCGTTGATGATTTGATTGGATTTAGGGAATCCGAATGTTAGATTAATTATATATGTTTGAATTGCTTATTGGTTGAGTTTTCTTTGTTTGCATTGTTGGGCAATTAGGTTGTTTGGTTTTGTAAGTCTTCGAGAGAAGTCCATTCTATGTGGGGTTGTTATATATGTTGGTTCAACTTTTCATTTGTGTTGGGTAGTGCACATGGGTGTAGGTATTTTGAATGTTACGTTACCATGATAGGGATATGTGATATAGTATGGATACCCAGTTACTATGGACGGCTTGTGAGACCTTAGGTTTTAAGGTTGAGATGTGTTATCAATTTTGTGCACCTTGTATACCCATAGTATTGTGGATTTGAGCCTAGTGTTTTCAATAGGAGAGTGACTCTTTGTGGGGGTCCAACGCACAAATGGGCGTCAAAGTAACTCACCTAGGGTTTAATCAAGTGATAATTTAAAAGAAATAATGGGGAACTATCACACTATTAAAGATAATGAATGCCTCTCTCATGGCTCATGTGCTTGTTAAGGTTTGAGATGAGATGAGATGCATAGTTTTGCATGAGGGTCCGACAACAGGTAGAGGCAAGCCAGGGTAACCTAGGATGGGGGTTCGGTAGCCTAAGAAGTTTGAGCTAGGGTAACTCATAGAAAATTATGTGTGACACTCTTCCTATGAAAACAGTTAGTTAGTTAGTGTGTGGATTGTACAGATGATGTACTTGATCTATGTAATCTGGAAGGAATGTAACCAATATGTTAAGTTTTGTACTTGTGTTGTTTTGATATGTATTGCCTATGTCTAGGGGTTGTAGGTTTTTCCTTGGAAACTCTTTTACTATCTCCTAGCACAAAGGGAGTGGACTTTCGGGTACCACGCGGTTGGGAGGAAATCATGCTATTTCTTCCATTGGGTTCTCTCACTGGTGCTGCTATTCTTGGATAACTTTGTTCGTGGGATAGGTTCCTATTTCTCTCATTTATGTTAACGAGTACTACTTGATGGAGAGCTCATTTGTACCAATGGAATTGTTCATTCTTTCATGTATTTTTTTGTAACAGTTGTAACCTTGTAATTGTATCACTCCTCATGTGTAATTGAGGAGCGCCTTTGTTATTTATAATTGTAAATCTTATGTATAAACTATCTCATTTGTGAAGGATCATTGTATTGTAATATGAAATGAATGTAAGATGTATGAAACAATATCACATCTTTTGTATCTTATGTGTTGTAATTTAATGATGATGGATGTACGTACTTTATTTATGAGCATTAAATGCATGTGATGTTTAATTGTATTAGTTAGACTTGCACTTTTTTTAAGCATTGCCATGATCCTTAGAGAATGTAGGTGTTAGTGTAGCATATCTCATATGTCTAATATCAATTTTTTTTAAAAATGTTCGCTTCTAGTTAAATGTGTTACATTCACTAAGGTTTTAGGGCGGGTGTTACACTTGGTATCAGAGCCCGGTTTAAACATTGGGTGCTCTAGGATAATGTTGAACCCATTAAGCTGTCAGTTGCATAGGTTTATACTCTCGGCACTATTAGCCCATTAAGCTGACCTATATGTTTTATTCTTTAGTTTATGTTTTCCTTTTGGGTTGATCTCACTTATCTGCTCAGAAGTTGTTAGTAGGCGGTGTAGGTCCAATGGTGCAGAAAACTAGTGGAAATGATAGGACCCTCAGTGTAGTGCGCAATGCACTGATATCCTTCCTACTAGGTGAATGCATTATAGACAATTATGTAGCATGTGAATTTTTGTGTGTGTGTGTGTGCTACCTATTTGTGTTCACAGGCTTCCAAGAGTAAGCCTAATCTTGGGGGGAGGATGTAGTGCCCCTCTAGTTGCTACTATGTATTTCTAATTTGTTCGGGCTATTAGATGGTACCTTTACTATGATAGATCTTGATACCTTGTGATTATTTTATGATTGCTGACATTGGAGTGATGTTGATGCTATACTTTGATGTGATGATTCATTATGTGGTTGCTTATGATTTATTTTATGCTTTTGGATTAACGTAGTTGCTGTTTGAAAATATTGATGTACAATCATATGATGATTTATTGATGTTTTATTCTTGTCAGTCTTGTGTGACTGTATTGGTGAAGGGGATGGGATTATATCACTCGCTTGCAAGTGCCCTATGATTCCGCGATTTCTCTTCACGGTGTGACTGTTATGTTTTTATGCATTTTCAAAATTCATCTTGATTGTAGGATTGCAAGTACAAGACATCGTCTCCCTCTGGCTTCACAGGTCTAAGTGTGTCCATTTTTCCAATGGTTATGTTGATAGGGAGATAGTAATGGAGTGGCCTTGTCAAACCACAAACCTGGTCACAATGTGTCGTTAGTTCATGGTTGGTTTTTCGTTGTGTCATGTCATCTTTGTTTGTTTGATAATATATTATCTTGCAAGATTGTTTGTGAAAATTAATGTTTAAATGTTTTAAATGTTAATTTACGTATTTTACATTAAAGTTGTTTAATTAAATTAATTAAATTTAATTTGTGTAGTAAGGTAATTTAATCTTTTGATTAAATTTATCTTATTAAGTGGATAAATTAATTAATTAAATTAAGCTTGTTGATTAAATAAATAAATAAATTAAGTTGTTTTGTTAAATTGCATAGTTTAAATTATTTAAATTTATTTTGAAATTAAATTGTGATTTAAATACTAAAAAGAGATATTGAATTAAATGCATTTGTCAATTTTAATTGTGCAAATTTAAATTAAGGATAAAAATATATTTTAAAAGAATTGTTTTCTTCATGTTATGAATTTTGACTTGGAGTTTAGAAAAAAATGATCTTGAGTAGAATGTTGAAGTTAGAACTAATGGTTCAGTTTTGATTACATGCAAGATAAATTGTAAATGCATAATGAAAATATCTTTGATTGAGAAGATTTCTTATGTGACAAGTGTTAGTTAATTTATTAAGGGATTTGATTTGAGATTATTACACGAGAAATAATATTGGGATTAATTGGAAGAGAAAATATTTATTTTTTTCATGAAAATGGATATAGGAATTTTGTGTGAAATTTTTTGTAAAAAAATTGAAAATGTTCTCAGGGAAGTTCTTGGCTAGATTTATTTCTGTAAATCTTTTGGAAAAGGAAATCTTTGGGACAAGCTTGGAAATTGAAATTCAAAGGCTCAACTTCATTTCTTCATCAATTCAAGCTTGAAGATTTAGGTTCCTTATTCAGTTTGTTTATTTAAATAGTGTTTTAAAAGATTTCCTCTACAATTTTGTAGAAGTTGTTTTAGTTTTGTGAAATTGAATGATTGAAATATCGGTTTAATTTTTAGAGGTTTTGTTTAATTTTTAGAGGTTTTGTTTATTAAGGGATTTGATTTGAGATTATTACATGGGAAATAATATTGGGATTAATTGGAAGAGAAAATATTTATTTTTTTCATGAAAATGGATACAGGAATTTTGTGTGAAGTTTTTTGTAAAAAAATTGAAAATGCTCTCAGGGAAGTTCTTGGCTGGATTTATTTTTGTAAATCTTCTGGAAAAGGAGATCTTTGGGACAAACTTGGAAGTTGAAATTCAAAGGCTCAACTTCATTTCTTCATCAATTCAAGCTTGAAGATTCAGGTTCCTTATTCAGTTTGTTTATTTAAATAGCGTTTTAAAAGATTTCCTCTACAATTCTGTAGAATTTGTTTTAGTTTTGTGAAATTGAATGATTGAAATATCAATTTAATTTTTAGAGGTTTTTTTTATTAAGGGATTTGATTTGAGATTATTACATGGGAAATAATATTGGGATTAATTGGAAGAGAAAAGATTTATTTTTTTCACAAAAATGGATATAGGATTTTTGTGTGAAGTTTTTTGTAAAAAAATTGAAAATGCTCTCAGGGAAGTTCTTGGCTAGATTTATTTTTGTAAATCTTCTGGGGAGATATTTGGGAAAAACTTGGAAATTGAAATTCAAAGGCTCAATTTCATTTCTTCATCAATTCAATCTTGAAGATTCAGGTTCCTTATTCAGTTTGTTTATTTAAATAGTGTTTTAAAAGATTTCATGTACAATTCTATAGAAGTTGTTTTAGTTTTGTGAAATTGAATGATTGAAATATCTGTTTAATTTTTAGAGGTTTTGTTTATAGTTTTTTAAAAACCTTTGTAGAAGGATTGTGAAAATCTTAGATCCTCTGTAGGGAAATGAATTTAAAACGGTAGGAAATTCAAAAAGAAAACAATAGATAATTTAGAAAATCCCACAGATAATTTAGAAAACTTCTACAGGATTGATAAAAAAATCCTTTGATAAATTAGGGAAAATGAAATCCTCTGATAAAATAGTAAATCTTTTCCTATAAAAAAAATGATATTAAAAAAAAAAACAGAGATAGAGGGTCACTAAATTAATCATAACTCAAAATTTACGAACTGGGTATGGCTGCGTTTTTTATATGGTTTAAAAGACTTGGTGGCGCACCTTCAGTAAAAAATCCAGATCCAAAAAAAAAAGTTATTAAAGTCACAACATACTAATTTTATGATTAGTATTGTTTGAATATGGTAAATTATTTTTAGTTAATTAAATAATATATATTTATATATATGTATAATTATATGTATTATACATATTTAATTATTTATATTTAAATATATTTATTTAATTGACTATTTTGATATAATGGATGTTTTAAATATATAAATTTATTTAAATGTATTTTGATAATAGATGCATGCAAATGCATGAAATGGATTTTTTTAGAATGTTATAATTGGAAAAAGAAAATTGAATTTAAATAGATGTTTGATAATAAAATGATTTTATTAGAAAAAATAATTTTAATTAAATGCATGAAAATGCACAAGTAGTTATTTTAAGATGGGGGTATGTGCAGGATCATGATGAGCCAAAAAGTGGCAATACGTAACTGATATGATGGCCCATGTGGCTGACAACTTTTTTTTTACCCAAAATTGATGAAAAAACCATTTTTAAAGAGATTCTTAGCTTTCCACCAATATAAATTATGCTTTACTTTGAATTTAATAAATAATTATTTTTCATTTTCTATTTGAATTATGACTAAAAGTCTGATTGATAGGTTGATTGAAAAACATTTATAGCTTTCAAACGGTATCACTTTTTGAATCCAAAACATGCATCACATTCTATGCTTAATATACTATAGGATTAAAAAAAATGAATTTCATGAAGTTTTGACCAAGTTAAGGTGTTGGACATACAAGTTTTTATATTTTTTTAAAGTTGTCATAAAAATCATAATTAATTATTTACTTGGAAAATAATTACAAAAATATGCATCACATCGAGACATGAGTCCTCTACTTATATCTAAAATCTTATAAAAAAAAATTATCTTTTTTGGGTGGTTAGGATGGTCAGATAGACACCTACTTCTTATTTTTTTCCTAAAATTCAAGTACTACTGCACTAAAATTTCAAATTTTCACCAAATAGATATATATTTTTTATAAAATAAACCTATTAGTTTAGAAACTACATTCAATTTGCTACAGATTCTATTCTTACATATTTTTGAAATAATATAGATAACTTATTCAAATTTTTACGTCAAGTTTCCTAACTTTGATTTTTCTGAATTTTTTGCCACTTAAGGGCCCGTTTTTTCCATGATGATCCTGCACATACCCATGAAATGATTTTAAAAGAGAAATGAATATTATGTATTATTTGGTGCATGGAAAGCACAAATAGTTAAAATGAAATAATTTTTATAAAGAAATTCATTTTTATTGTTGTGTGTGTTATTGTGGAAATTAGAGTTAAACTATTAGTGTTAATTTTCTTATTGCTTCTAAATGAAATTAAATTAAGTTGATTAATTTCAAGTAATGTGTTGATGATTTGATTGGATTTAGGGAATCTGAATGTTAGATTAATTATATGTCTGAATTGGTTATTGGTTGAGTTTTCTTTGTTTGTGTTGTTGGGAAATTGTGTTGTTTGGTTTTGTAAGTCTTCCAGAAAATTTCATTCTATGTGGAGTTGTTATATATGTTGGTTCAACTTTTGATTTGTGTTGGGTAGTGCACATGGGTGTAGGCAGTTTGAATGCATGATTACCATGAAGGGAATATGTGATATAGTATGGATACCCGGTTACTACGAACGGGTTGTGAGACCTTATGCTGTAAGGTTGAGATGTGTTATCAATTTTGTGCACCTTGTATACCCATACTATTGTGGATTTGAATGTAGTGTTTTCAATAGGAGAGTGGCTCTTTGTGGGGTCCGACACACAAAGGGGCATCCAGGTAACTCACCTAGGGTTTAATCAAGTGATAATTTAAAAGAATTAATGGGGAACTATCACACTAATAAAGATAATGAATGCCTCTCTCATGGCTCATGTGCTTGTTAAGGCTTGAGATGAGATGAGAAGCATAGTTTTTCATGAGGGTCTAGCAACCGGTAGAGGCAAGCCAGGGTAACCCAGGATGGGGGTCCAGTAGCCTAGAAAGGTTGAGCTAGGGTAACTCATAGAAAATTATGTGACACTCTTCGTACGATAACAGTTAGTTAGTTAGTGAGTGGATTGTACAGATGATGTACTTGATCTATGTAATCTAGAAGCAATGTAACTAGTATGTTAAGTTTTGTACTTGTGTTGTTTTGATATGTATTTGTCTGTGTCTAGGGGTTGTAGGTTTTTCCTTGGATGCTCTTTTACTATGTTCTAGTATGGAGGGAGTGGACCTTCGGGTACCATGTGGTTGGGAGGAAACCATGCTATTTCTTTCGTTGGGTTCTCTTTCCAGTGTTACTATTCTTGGATAACTTTGTTTGTGGGACAGGTTCTTATTTCTCTTGGTTATGTTGGCGAGTACTTCTTGATGGAGAGCTTGTTTGTACCAATGGACTTGTTTATTATTTCATGTACTTTTTTGTAACAGTTGTAACCTTGTAATTATATCACTCCTCATGTGTAATTGAGGAGTGCCTTTTTTATTTGTAATTGTAAATCTTATGTATAAACTATCTCATTTGTGAAGGAGCATTGTACTGTAATATGAAATGAATGTAAGATGTATGAAACAGTATCACATCTTTTGTATCTTATGTGTTGTAATTTAATGATGATGGATATGCATACTTTATTTATGAGCATTAAATGTGATGAGCTTAAAAAATAATTTGAATGTTATGATAAACTTTTAATGTCTTTACTTTTGTTATTTCATGACTGTTGAAACCTTTTATGGGAATATCCTGTAGCAAGATACTTTCATATTCCTGCAGCTCATTGTGTTGACTTGATTGCATTTATTGCCCCATTGACTCCCTAAAATGACTGGTATATCGTATACAGTTTTTGAATGATGAAGTAGATTTAAAATGTGTGATTAAGGAATAGATATCGTGTATGTGCCATACGCCTTTTCTTTCGCATCTGTTACCTTTTGTTTCGCAGGTTGTTGAAGAATGATCGAGTCAAGCGCAGCCGATCTCGGCCTTGCAGTAAATTCCATTTCCTGCACGACTTCGAGGAAGCTCTGGTGAAGACTCTTTGACAGAAACCATGGGAAAGAATTTTAATGACAGTCAATCTAGAAAGAGTGGAGCGCTAGATTTTCTCCAAATTGGGTTGAACGCATAAATTCATTATGAAGTTTGTTCCTTGATTTGGGGATATACTTTACTTCCACGTCTTTCTTTGATAGGGTTAGTTAGTTGCTCTCCTGTTTATAAATAAAGTTCTCCTCCTACGCGAGAGGGACAAAAGGGGGGATAGTTAGAAAAAGTTAGAAGCATAGTAATAGCAGATATTATGTAAGAGTTAGTATGATAATGAGAAATAGAATCTGTATGATCAAAGATAGATTTTATTGTTAGTTTCCACATCAATAAAGCAATGTATACCATTCTGTTTTCATGAATAAAATTTGATGAGGTTTTGAGTTTAGCATCTGCGTAATCATTAGATGCTTGCTAAGGGGGCCCACTTAGTAAGTATCTGTAGCTAGCTAGTTAGTTGTTCTTTTTTGTTGATCTTCAGTTAGCTTTCATCTTTGAAGTTTTCATACAAACTCAGTCTTATAGTGCTCCTGCAGCATAGAGAGTCCATCCCTGTGACTGTTCCTGTAGCATAAGGCCAGTTCATAGTTTTTGTTTCAGTAATAGTTGTTATGGTTTCTATCATAGTTGAGTTAAAGAATTTTGCATTACCGTTTTGTGGCTTAGATAGAATTTCTTTCCAGTATTATTTCTGCTAAGATTTGACTGAAACTAGTTCCTAGTGCATATATTTTGCCACGCCATTTAAAGTCTACATCCCCTAGTTTGACAAGTAAAATGAACGTCCATAGGAAGATATAAGTCACCTGTTGGAATGTCCAATTCCTAGGAAAGGTTTTACTGTGATTTTCATATCCTTTTGTGGGCGCGAGCGAAAATGCATGTGATGTTTAATTGTATTAGTTAGACTTGTACTTTGTTTAAGAATTGCCATGATCCTTAAAGAATGTAGGTGTTAGTGTAGTGTAACTCATATGTCTAATATCACTTTAAAAAAAAAAAATGTTCACTTTTGGTTAAATGTGTTTCATTCTCTAGGTTTCGGGGCTGGCATTACACATTTTTATGTTCCACTTAAAAGCAATTGAATCTCTTAGTCCAATTTACCTAGAACTTACATATTTGCATTCAAATTATTTCTATTTCTTGACCTATTTAAAGAAAAATTCATTTCTATAATTAATTATACATCCATCTGTTTAAATTTACAAATAGCAACCATTAGATAGTCCAACATTTTTATTTCACAATGCAAATAGATGTACAACAAGTATTCAAACCATAATAAATTTAAATAAATTTACAAACTTGCTAAATAAATAAAACCATAATAATTTGAACGATGTAAATAGATGTAACAAGTGTTCAAACCATAATAATGTATATAACAAACTTGTTCAAACCATAGTAATGTATGAATGTGATGTAAATCATAACAAGTGTATACAATACAACATAAATGTATGTAATGTGATGTAAATCATAAAAAGTGTCTCCAACATAATAATCTGATCTCAAACCATTATATTGTAAAAATGTATGTAAAAAATTTCAAAGAGAGGGATATCTAGTATGAATAGAATTATCAGATCTCTGGCTTGATCTCTCCCTCGATCCATGGCTTGATCTCTCCTTTAATCCATGTTGCAATCCATCTCGTGATCCAAGATGTGTGGATCCATGTCCCAATCCAAGCTCTCCTAATCCATGTCCTAAACCTAATCCCAAGCCCTGCACATGTTCAAGTACACACATGTAATTCATTTTTTAATACATGTATATATGTGTACATGTATGTAAAATTATCTAAAACCTACAATGTACAAGTTCAATGTGTTCAAACTTACATCAAGTAATTTAATGTTGTATTATTTGAATGTACTTTAGCTGTATACTACATGGGATCACCATCATGCACCAAATTTCAAAACTCTGACAAATCACCATACTGGTAAAAAAATTCAAATACACGATTTCATTCAGGAGTTAAAGAACTAGACTTTAAAATAAATTATGTATGTACATAAATTTTTAGAACACAATTATATATATATATATCATTCAAGTACCTGTTGTGCCTCCTCAAGTGCTCTACCAATGTTACTAAAATCATGAGAATGCAAAGACACCATAGGGGGATTTGTAGCTAGTACAATATCAGTGCCAAAAAGAAGCTGACTATATGTGGCATGGACAAGATTAGGTGTTGTAGACACCTAGAAATTACCACTAGGCCTGTCAATTTATTAAAACCCCTTCTTCATCTTCAATAATTAAATAATATTAATTATTTAATTATTACCTAATGTCATTAATTCTTCCATTAATTAAATAATCTAAATTATTTAATTAATTCACTTTCATCTTTTCTGACACAAATAAATTAAATTCTATTTAATTAAATAACTCATTTTCCCTCACTTTTTGAATTAAATTTGTATTTAGTCAAAAAGTGAACTCGCTTTTTCCTCTTGCGATGAGATAATGTTTCTATTATTTCAAAATTCACTTTCCTCTTTGAACTAATTGATTTTTTTTGAAAAATCAGTTAGTTTCCTCTTTCTCTTTCACTTTAGATCTTATCTCATCTCATCTCATCTAATTTCGGCTAGTGATCAAATTAATGTCTTTTCAATCTCGACCGTCCGTTTTCCATATGTCTCTCTATAAATACCATCATCATTTATCATTTTGGATCATCTTAGAATATCGTAGAAAATCTTGAGTTTATATGCTATTGTGCTATTGAGATAATATTTTTTCTTCAATATTTTACTTTGTCTAGGCTTATCAGTGTAGGCTACAAATCTGAGGGCATCAATCATTTTATAGAAAAATGGAGAAGAGCTATGGAGATAATTCAATGGATGCATGAAGGACTGAGTGAGATTGTTTCATTTTGTTTTATGCTTTTATGTTTTCATTGTTCTTGATGGTTGATTGGAGTTTGGTGTTTATAGATTTAATAATGCTTTAAACTTGAAGATCTAACCCTAACACATATGGTGAACCCAATGTGAACTTGTGCCCAAATTTTGCATGTCATGTCTTAAATAATATTTTGCATTGACTGTTGAGATAAGATCTTCATCAAATGTAACATCCCGAGTGCAAAGAATTTTTCGACTTTAGTTTCCACATATCTGATAATAAAGTTGTTTTCATTTATAGTTTTAATTGGTTCTTTTAGAAATTTGATATTGATAGACTGAATCATTAATTTTCTGATTTAAATTGAGTTAGTTTAGTTTAATTTAATTTAGATGTTTGTTAATTTTATTTTAATTTAGATTTTTAATTTAGTTTAGATTTTTAATTTAGATTTTTAATCTAATTTAGATTTTTTAGTTTAATTTATACTTTTAATTTAGTTTTTTTACTTAGATCTTTAATTTAGATTTTTAATTGAATTTAGATCTTTAATTTATATTTTTAATTTAGATGTTTAATTTAGATTTTTAATTTAATTTAAATTTTTAGTTTAGATTTTATATTTTAGAGTTTTCCTAATTTAGTTTAGATTCAAGTTTCTAATTTAGACTAATTAGATTTGTTTAAGATTAGATTAATTTTATTAATTTCTAGATTAAATGTCAGTTCTCTTTTTAGTTTAGTTTTCTATTTTGAGGCTAATTTTGTTAATTTGGTTTTGGCAGGTTCACATGTTAAAGACTAAGGTTGTACATGTTTGTCAAAGACTAATGACATTTGGTGTAGGACGTTCCTTGAAGATTTATTTTTTGAAAACCAATTTTCCTTTAGTATATTAAACATTTCATTTGGTACTTAAAAATAACTTTGTTTATCGTGTTTGGTGCACTTGCACATTATGTGTTATTCGAGCTAGTGTGTACGTATCCTCTCCCCTTGCACACTTGTGTGATCTTGGGTAATGAGAAATACACATTAGTCTCCTTTTTATTTTTAGTAGGAGGCTTTCTTGGGGACTTCATCACCTCAGGGTTTGACGTCAAGCATGTTTCTTGGTGGGCTATATCAAAGGGGAGAGAATGAAAGTTATACCCCAAGGAGTGGCTAGCATCATTTGAAGCCAAGCCGTGAGAACCTTGGTCCATCGAGACTTGCTGGTGATGAGAGTGGGAGTGGGCCTCCTAGTTCTCAAGCTATTATAAATGAGCTCTTTGTTCATGATAGTCCCCCACTAGACACCTCTTGTTTTTAGAAGCCTAGGAGCCTTTCACCCATTACTTGGTATAGTGTAGGGTACAATATCATGCCCGCAGATACTCACTACTTACTCCCTTGAGTAGAAATAGAAAATTCCTTGAGATCTTCAGGTATTTGGGAATTCAAAGATTGGTGTGCTCGAGAAGTGTATGTCGTGGAGGGGAGCTAGTGCCACCAAAATTCTAAGCTATCCGTTCTTGAAAGAGAAGTGTTTCACACTGATTTTGGGGTATTTCAATGGGCTATACTAAGTATAGAAACATTTATGAATTACTAGGTTGTGCTTGCCTCAAGAGTTTCTTTATTTGTGATATACTAGTGAATCCATTAGGCTCTCCACCCTTAAGCCATACCCTTTTTTTCATTTAAGAGTCAACAAACACTTTTTCTTCCAAGTGTTTTATGTGTGTGTATTAAAAAAAAAAGCAATAAAACCTTACACCTAAATTTTTTAACACTTCATAGCTTTAGACTAAGCAACATTTTTGAACAAAATAGTCAAAATCAGGTCAAACACTTGCCAAAATTAGATTCAAACTTTTGAGATCCATTTTCAGACCAGTTTCTTGTTGTAATTCCTGGCCACGCCCACAAAAGGATATGAAAATCACAGTAAAACCTTTCCTGGGAATTGGAAATTCCAACAGGTGACTTATATCTCTTTATGGACATTCATTTACTTGTCAAACCAGGGGACGTGTACTTTAAATGGCGCAGCAAAATATATGCACTAAGAACTAGTTTTGGTCAAATCTTAGCAGAAATAAATACTAGAAAGGAATTCTATCCACGCTACATGAAGGTAATGCAACGTTCTTTAACTCAACTATGCTTTGATTAAAATAGAAACCATAATAGCTACGACTGAAGCACAAACCATAAACTGGTCTTATGCTGCAGGAACAGGCACATGGATGGATTCTGTATGCTACAGGAGCAGTACAAGACTGAGTTTGAATAAAAACTTCAAAGATGAAAGCTAATTGAAGATCAACAGAAAAGAACAACTAACTAGCTAGCTACAGATACTTACTAAGTGGGCCCCCTTAGCAAGAATCTATCGATTACATAGATACTAAACTCAGAACTTCATTGAACTTTATTCATGAAAACAGAATGGTATACATTGCTTTGTTGATGTGGAAACTAACAACAAACTCTGTCTTTGATCATAGAGATTTTGTTTCTCATTATCATACTGACTCTTACATGATATCTGCTATCACTATGCCTCTAACTTTTTCTAACTATCATCTCTCTGTCTCCCTCACTCACGCAGGAAGAGAACTTTATTTAAAAAACAAGAGAGCAACTAACTAACTAACCCAATCAAAGAAAGACGTGGAAGTAAAGTATATCCCCAAATCAAGGATCAAACTTCATAATGAATTTATGCATTCATCCCAATTCGGAGAGAATCTAGCACTCCACTCTTTCCAGTTGACTGTCATTAAAATTCTTTCCCATGGTTTCGGTCAAAGAGTCTTCACCGGAGCTTCCTTGAAGTCGTGCAGGAAATGGACTTTACTGCAAGGCCGAGATCGGCTGCGCTTGACTCGATCATTCTTCAACAACCTGCGAAACAAAAGGTACAGATGCAAAAAAAAAGGCGTATGGCACATACACGATATCTATTCATTAATCACACATTTTAAGTCTACTTCATCATTCAAAAATTGTATACGATATACCAGTCATTTTAGGGAGTCAACGGGGCAATAAATGCAATCAAGTCAACACAATGAGCTGCAGGAATATGAAAGTATTATGCTACAGGATATCCCCATAAAAGGTTTCAACAGTCATGAAATAACAAAAGTAAAGACATTAAAAGTTTATCATAACATTAAAATTATGAGCATTTTTTAAGCTCATCAATTCTTGTTTAAAGCCAGAAACTTGCTCAATTCATCTTGCATGTCATCATTCCATTATTAGGTCACCAGTTTAGGTACCTTAGCATCCTCATTACTTGCATATCCCAACATCACATTAGGCTACCTTTTTCAGACGTTTAGGCTTGACACCTTATGAATTTTAGGATATAGGAACTCTCTATACCTTGGCACAAATCATTGCTTCAAAAAAATATTTTCATTTGACCAAGTAACTTTTTTCTAATTTAGTCCTTTGTCATTTTGGTGATAATTTCTTGCTCACAAGTCTAGTTGGGAAACTCACCTTGTCACTCTTTTCACTTGTCCTAGAAAAAAGGCCATTTGAAAATCCTAGTTGAAACTTTCATTTACCCTTGGATAGTTGATGATCCTATTCTTACATCTTTCAAAAGTGTTTAAGTCCTCAAGTTCATTATAGGTATCCATCACTTAGTAGTCATTTTCATCCTTCATACTACAACATAACATCCAACAATTATCATTATCACTTTTAGTCTTGTTGCATACATTAGAAATCTTCCATCCTTAAGATACCAAAAAAAAAACACTTAGGTTGCATACCTTAGGCGGTCATACCTTTACATTATCATACCTTAGACATCATATTACATGTACCTTAGTCATACTCTACCTTTTTTCATAACATCACATTTGCATCATAGTGACATCACCTCAACATCATGTCTTCCCTTTACCTTGATATGCTTGCTAGTCAAGTTGAATACCAATTAATCTGTAATGGTCCCAACAAGCCATAGAATTCAAAGATAATTCATCCAATCCAATTACCAATCAACCTCAACCCATAGTCAACCACCCATATATCCCTCTTATCAACAACCCATATACTCTAGTCCTCCATCCATCTACCTCATTATCAAGAATCCCTTAGCACAATCCATGCCATTAATCCACAAAAAAAATCCATTAATCACCCTTATCCTAACCTTGACAAGGGAAACCAAATTTACACTAATCCCTTCCAAGTCTCCACATCATAGTCTAGTCCATCATTCACTTATCCATTCCAAGTCTCCACATCCTCTTGCATTCCTTCATCCACTAATCAATTCCTATTCACTCCATCCCAAGCTACATTTAGCCATGAAAATTATATCCTTGTCCAAAGTCACATCCCTTTTCCTACATTTGAGAGTACATGTCAAAAAGAAAGTCCAAAGCATGGAATCATAGCTTCACCTTCATGTCAAGATTGAAGTATTCCATCACATGACCCCATCCTTAAGTCCATTCAAGAATTCCTTCTAGATATTCAAGGAATCCAAAGTACACCTATCCTTGATCAAGATCCCATTTCCAATCATGTCGTCCAAGACAACCCCATATTTGACCAAGACACTACCATTTATCAAGAAATCCAAAATGATCTGCTCATCGAACTTTATTCCATTCATGATCAAACATTTGAATTCAATCATATCCAAGTACCAAAAACATCCATTTATCAAGATGAGACACTTGCCCCCTTTGGAAACATAGATGATCTTCCTCTAGAACAAGAGTCTCCTATTCTAGACATATTTGCATATGATCAAGCTATACTTGAATTCATTAGACTCTATGATAATGACCATAAGGAAGGCTTCTACATTGACTTGGAAGCACTCATATATTTTGAAGAACCATGAAAATCCAATGTTTCACAAAATTAGACCAAAGATGTTAATCAGAAATATACCCAACATGTCAATGAATATACAACATCTTATCAACTAGGATCATCTATCTTTGCCAAAGAAAGATTTCTTGGAGATGAGAAAATAATGAGTAATGATGTCCACATACATAATGATGGAATCATATCTTGCTTCAAAAATGACAAATACCCCATCACAAAGAGAATCTATCAGAGCATGCAATATCAAGGAAAATGACTAGGCCTACATGAGCAAGGCATTTGAAAAATAATACAGTTTCATGAAAATCCTAGACATACAGGTCTTGTCTATTCTTTAGTTAGAGAATCAAATGATGTTAGCAATACCTCCATGATATTGGGGGAAACTTTATCTAATAAAAAAATCAAAATGGGGGCCATGAGTAGTTCTTACCATAAGGTTTTTTCCAACAGTCCTTCCATCAACACCATAAACCGTCATTCCAACATGAATAAACCTTCCATTTGGAACCAAAAAAAAAGGAAATTATTACAAATCCAAAGTTCAAAATCAAATTTCAAAGGCCATTGAATCAAACAAGAAACCAAATGGACAAATGAAGTTAAAATGGATCCTAAAGAAAAAAGTGATCAAGCAAAGAAAATATTCCTAACCCAAAATTCAATCAAAATGTGGAGCCACAAAAAAAGAGGTTTCCACATATAATAAATGTCCACCTCCTTCAAAATGGTCATCAAGCAAGGCATATAAAAGTGTTAGTTCCAAATGCTATCCCAAACAAAATTCCAAACTCCGCCATCTGACATCCCAAGTTTGAAAAATAAAAAGTGATTCATCCAAACGTCCAAACAATCCTTCCACATCTACCATCATCCATCGCTCCAAAATACATACCTCACTTATCCATCGCATCTTGGAAACAAGTCTTTATCATTAGGACTCTCATGGAACTCTATCGTGATGTGCATATTCTAATAAGGCCAACTCTAGTATCAGAAAGGATCATAATGACACCGATTAGTTTTATGTAAATGCTATGATCCTAACAAGGTAACTACTTCATAGAGGTCACTATTGGAATATCATGACACTGGTCTCTACATTAGCATCAGCAATGGATTTAGAGCAATCAATGATCATCCAAAATATCAAGTCCATATAGAAAATAAAAAAATTGAAAAATCAAAAAAATTGTCACCTTGGTGAAAACTTGGCAAACAGGTGTCTTGGTGACACCAAAAAAAAATTTAAAAAAGAAGAAAATAGTAAATGGAAAATTTTTGTCCAATAGTGAAAACCATTTTTATGGTGCTTTGGATAAGTGCCATGATGAAAACCTGGCAAACAAGCATCATGTGTAAAAGAATATATCTATATAGACCATTACACTTGGGGACAAGTTGTCTCATCTCCTATACCCTTTGCATGACATTTCTTATGACATTTCCATCTATCCATTTAATCCCTATCATTCCCATCCATTTTCCCACCTACTTTGATCTTGATAAGGACTAGGGTACAAACATAAATCATGCTTTTGGGAAACTCTTGACATGTTTATCCTTTGGTCATACACTATTCATGAAACATCATGTCATTTCCTTCACAACATTATCCAAACCCATACCTTGGACAAAATGAATTATCCTTATATGAAATAATCCTTAGAGACCATATGATAATTCTTCCAGCCAATAATACTCATGTCTCCTATCCTTTAACAAAATCAATCCATCATCCTTTCGTACCTATTGCATGTCTTGGTTTTCCCTTGTCAACGGTCTACAGATCCTCCATAATCCCATCTAGTCCTAAATAAGTCATTCCAAATGCAATAAGCCTAATCCATATAATCTTGCTATGCATCTTAGCACATCATCCAAAACATTCCTTGGCTTTGTTTCTAGCCTTGTTGCAAACCTTGATACTTTAGTCACATTATCATCATCCTCACATTGTTTCAGAATGTGTCCTTCCCATGACAAACAACATTTCCATCATCATCATCACCTATCAATTGGTTTTTAGCTTGACTAGGAGCAAGATCATTCTTTTCCTTGGATTCTTGTGCATGATTTCTCATTTGCTTGTAGGCATCATTCATATGCATTTGTCATGGTCCTTATAGTGTATCATTCATAACAAAATCCACACTTCCCCATATCATCCATAGTAAGGATTTTTCATCCTTATCATAGTTGGCAATATCGAAAAACACATAAAAATCATAAAAGGAAAAAAACACCAAAATCAAATATTCACTTGAAAAAGACAAAAAAATCAAAACATGCAAAAAACCCAAAAGAAATTAGATAAATTTCAAAAAATCCCAAAAAAAGAGTTAAATTCAATCATGTCAGTCTTTGTCATTGTCAAACTATGCTACCTTTGTGACTAGATGTAGGAAAGGCCATCTGTCGATGAGCCCCCGAGGCCCCATAGGTTAGTCTTTTAGGGTTCACTAGGTCAATCAAAATAAATCGGACACTGTCAACTCAGAAACATCATCATCATCTGAACTTCAAACAAAAATATTGAATCAACAAGACAAGCAAGCCAACAAGTCTCTAAGTCAAATAAGTCATTTTTCAAATCAACCAAACCAATGGTCTTATACAAGATGTGTCCTTCCTGAAGCCATACCTTTTCACTATCACACTTTTTCATTTTCCTTATACAGGTAGTTGCATGATCGAAACCAAACTTGACATCTTATACGACATGTTTATTTTCCACAAACTAGGCCTTGTCAAAACAGTCAACCCATCACTCACTTCATCCCTTAATGCACTGGCAAACACTTATTAGAAAATAATATGAATGACTGTTGATCTTGTTGGTATATTTTTTTTATCTTTTGGATTTTCTTCGGTCATGTTACTAGCCACCTCGAGGATGTCCCATGAAGGATTTAGAGGAGCAATGATCTCTCATGACTCATCTTTTATTTTATTTTTGTCTACAGTTTGTCGTGACAAAAGAACTAGGGAAACATGACGCTTAGTATGAGTTAGGACATTCCTTGTCTACGACTATTTGTTTTAGAGATGGATGGTGAAGGGTCCTCCCCTTACCTATGAAATAGTACCACTAACACACAAAAAGAGCAACCAAATACAAGAAAAGAACAAATATTTTCTTTATTACTGGAAGAGGTTATAGAGTACATGCCATCCTATGGGCTACTTATTACATGCATCTACCGATTTGCTGATCTGAGTTCAACTCTTTGTTATACACTATAAGTTATTCTAACACCTCCTCCTCCTCTGCTTGTATTCATTAAGTGTTTTTATATCTCCAAATAGTTCTCCAGGTTGGATTTGACATTCTCCATACCTCATGTCATAGTTTTCATTATCATCCAATCAATTTTTGAAACCTCCAATCTGTTATCTTGTTATCAGTAGCTTCACCAAGTCGACCAATGATTTTGTATTCCACAACAACAATGTGGAATGCATCCAATATCACTTCACCGAGTGTCATGAAAAAACTCACCATCCACCACCATTGATCATTTATTTCCCACCATCTAAAATTAGCCAAGAATTAGCAAGATTTCACATTGAACCGAATATGTCTGACCGATAAAGCTCATAGTGGAACATCATCAGAATGTCAAACAGACTTTGGAAGATCTCTCATTGAACCACGTATGTCCTCCTGAAATGACCACCACCTCTTCATCGAAGAGATACACCTTGTCGAAGAGACTCAAAAGTATCTCCTACTAAAACCATAAAGTCACCTCGACACAACGAACAAATAAGTGTATAGTTCAAAAAAATGTCGAAGAGACATTCACAAATTTCCCACCGACTAGCATGACTCTTGTTGACATGTCTTCACTTCACACCAATGGGATGTCAAAGAGAATTCTATAAATATCTAACCGACTAGCCTACCTCTCATTGACATATCCCTACTACATCCTTATCACTACTACCTGCCATCGAAATGTCAAAGAGACATGGAAAAAAGTCTTGTCAATGACCATCAGTCATGTTGATAAGCCAAATAGACTGAATGTCAAAAGAACATAAGGTGTAAACCTCATATCTGTAACCCAACATCGATCACACAAAAAACTGTCAAGCCCTTATTAGAATTAAAATAACTAGATCGATGCAAGATTGCTTTTCACCCTAGATGCTCCTTCATTAGACACCCAAGGTAATTTGAAAAGTGACTCTATCACGTCTCGGGAGTTAGAGGAAAACCAAGATGACTAACATTTGACTCAAACAACCAAGTTGAATCTTCGAATGGCCTTCCCTTCGACTTTTCCAGGTATTCTTTGTACTACCTATTCCTGGTGCTTCTCCCTACAAAACTATCCAAGATCTCTTCAATTTATTCCTTTTCTATTGCCATTACTGGAAAAATCCACGGTGCCTCTACCAACTCATGTTCCTTATCTCCATCGTGATAATCTGTTAGATTTGAAATGTTAAGTACATGTGATTCATGAATCTTCATCCCACTCGTTAAATCAATGTCGTACGTGTTTCCTAAGTCATGTTTCTTCAAAATCTTACATGGTCCAAACTTTCGCATCTTTAGCTTACTGTATGTACCAACTGGGAATCTTTTCTTCCACAAATGAACCATGACTTCATCCCCAATAGTAAACTTCTTATGTATTCTTTTCTGATATACCTTTTCCTTGTACTATGTATTCATCTTATTAATATTCTCTTTAACTTCTTCATGCATATTCTTTATATGTTTAGCAAAACCCTCAGCTTCAACACTATGTTTTCCTTCCTTATCCATCTTCCTCAATTCAATAGCAGTTCTCAGACTATTCTCCTACACAATCTGTAATGGTGATCTACTAGTGCTCCTATGGACATAATTGTTGTAGCAAATTCTACCTGGGGTAAAATCAAATCCCATCCCTTGGGTTTGTCTCCTACTAAGCATCTCAACAAGTTACCCAAACCACTATTCACTACCTTCGTTTGTCCATACATCTGTAGATGATGTGCTAAGCTAAAATTCAAGTTAGTTTTTAATTTCTTCCACAATGTCCTCAAAAAATACCCAATAAATTTGGTATCTTGGTCTAAAACTATTCTCTTTGGTAGACCATGTACTCTTACCACCTCTTTGAAAAATAATTCTGCAACATGAACAATATCACTGGTCTTATGAAATAGAATGAAGTGTGCCATCCTCAAAAAAATTTCCACCACCACAAATATAGAGTCATGACCGTGTTGTATCCTTGGAAAACCAAGAACAAAATCCATGCTAATATCTTCCCACGAGCTTTTTGGTATAGGTAACATTTGTTATAACCCCATATTTTGACTCACTCCTTTCGCCATTTGACATATTCTATAGTTTTGTACAAACTTATTCATGTCCTCCTACAACTGTAGCTAAGAATAATGTTCACCAACAATGTAAATGGTCTTATCCCGACCAAAGTGTTGCAAATCCACCACTATGCTTCTCTTTGATCAAATTAGATCTCTCATGGAACTTTTGGGAATGCACATCTGATTCCTTCTAAACAACATACCTTCTTGGACTTTAAAATCCAACCATCTCATCCTATCCAACATGATAGGATCCATGCAAGCATTCCAATCCTCTATAAAATCAGTGCCTCCTAGATACAAACTTTTGAGTTCATTGAACTTGACTACTTCAACCTGCAATTCCGTTAACAAATTCTACCTCCTACTCAAGGCATCTACAACTCTATTTGACCTTCTACTCCTGTGCTTTAGCATAAAGTTATAGCTCTTTAGAAATTCCACCCACTTCAAATGCCTTTGGTTTAGTTTTCCTTGACTATTCAAATACTGTAGAGCCTAATGATCAGTAAAAAAATAAATTATTTTGGAAATAAATAATGTCTCCACCTTTTCAAAGCCTAAACTATGGCGTACAATTCTTGATCATAAATAGAATATTTCTTATTTGCATCATTTAACTTCTTGCTAAAATAAGTAATAGGTTTAAATTCTTGACTTTAAACAGCTCCACTGGAGTTGTCATTGGCATCAGAGTCCACATGAAACACTTTATTGAAATCTGGGAGTGCTAAAATAGGCTGCTCCGTGACCTTCTTCTTCAACAAATTGACAATATTTTCTGCTCATGTACTCCATTTGAATTATTTCCTATCCCATCTTATTGCTTTAGTTAGGGGTGTACAAATACTACTTAATCCCTTAATGAACTTTCAGTAAAAACTAGCTAGACCATGAAAAGATCTTACCTCAGTAGCACTCTTTGGCATTGGCCACTCCACAATGGCTTTCACTTTTTTGGATCCATTTTCAGGCCCTCTACTAAGATAACAAATCCAAGATACACCAGTTCATGTTTCACAAAACTGCACTTCTTCAAGTTGATCAACAACTTATCCTCTCTCACCTTCTCAAAAACTTCTCGAATATGCATCAGTTGCTCCTCCAATGTCTTATTGAAAATAAAAATTTGATCCAAGTAAACAATGACAAACTTACCCAAAAATTCTTTCAATACCTCGTTCTTGAGTCTCATGAATGTGTTGGGTGCATTGATTAGCCCAAAAGGCATGACTAACCTCTCATACATGCCTTCTTTAGTCTTGAAAGTTGTCTTCCATTCGTCTCCTTCTCTAATTCAAATCTAGTGGTAACCTCTCTTCAAATCAATCTTTGTGAAATACTCAACCCCACTCAAGAAATCCATAATGTCATCCATCCTTGTCAAGGGAAATCGATACTTGATGGTAATCTTATTAATGGCTCTCGAATCACTACACATTTTCCATTATTCATCCTTCTTAGGTGTTAATATTGCAGGTACTGCACATGGACTCAAACTCTCCCTAATCAATGCCTTTTGCAACAACTCTTGCAATTGTTTTTTCAACTCTTCACTCTTCACTGGAGTCATATGATGGGCTGCCTTATTTGGAAAACTGGCTCTAGGAATCAGATCCATTTGATGACTAATAATCTTTATTGGTGGTAATCGTTTAGACACATTATCAGGAATAATACTCTGGAATTCATCCAACAAACCATGCACTTCTATGGGAACTTTGCTGCTAACTTCCTTTTTGAACAGTTATTGTAATTAATGCAAAAAAAATGTGTTCATGTCTCATACCTTCTAGGGATTTCCTTCCATCAACCAAGCAAATTCATGCATTGTTATATACTTTTTTATCTGCATACTTTAGAGGTTTCAGTGTCGAACTCCATCCTTTGTTATCGAATAAGTGTTTGTGTGTCCATCATGCACTACTCATCAATTAAACTACCATGGTTGACCCAACAACATGTGAAGTGCATCTATGAGTATCACATCACACAAAACCTCATCCCTGTAGTTACCAATTTTAAATTTTATCAGGTAATGTTCATTGGCCAGGACCCTTTGATCCTTCTACAACCATGCAATCCGATATGGACTTGGGTGCCTTCTCCTCTCTAGTTGTAATTTGGTGACCATTTCTTTCGACACTAGATTGATAGTACTACCTCCATCAATGATGACATTGCAAACCTTTCCTTCACACTTATAGTGGACTATGAAAAATAAATTCTTCCGCTAGTGAGGCTCCTTCTCTTGATTCATCAAGGCCCTTCTAACAAAAAGGGACTCACCCCTTTCTACATGTTTAGACTGCGACGACTGAGTGTTTTCTGTTGGTGTAATTAATATTTAATTACAATTTACATAAGTTTACTTAGGTAATTATTTAATTCCTAAGTTAATTAGTTGTCATCCTTATCTTATTGAGCTATCTTGTTGCTCAAGATAAGAATATGGCTATGAATCTTTGCTTTTATAAAGAAAAAAATTATCTTGTAATTATTGAATTTTTGAATAATATTATGTTGCACATATTTTTGCAACCTCTCTTTTTTTTTTTTCTTTTCTATGGAAGGATATTCTGGTTTGCAAATCTGATCTTGGTTTGTAACATGGTACTAGCACCTTGATTTGTAGCCCCTTCTCAGATTTTTGAGAAAATCATTGCATGGTTCATTTGGGATTCCTCGAGGGTATCATGCCTTGAGTTCATCTATGAGGCATTTTGGATCAGATCGGGCTTCACCATTGGATTCAGAGTGCTGGAAAAAGTCAGGATTGACTTTTATTTTGTAGATTTTGGCCATCATTTGCTAGATTTGTGAGGGTTTTTGGCTTGAAGATTTTTTGCAAGCTCTATGGTTAGCAAATTTTTTGGAGCATTTTGGGCACAAACGGAGGTCACCATCGCGTTCGCAATGGCCAAAACCCTAAGATCGCCCTTCGTATTGTCGATTTCTGAGTAGTTGGTATGGAAGGCAAAAAAAAATTGCCTGGAGGGCCGTACGGCCTCCCGAGCACATAGTCCAAGGCTCAAAAATTGAAAAAAATGTTGAAAAACATGTTTTTTTGAACCTCGCGCTGACGCCTCCAGTTATAACGAGATCCACCGCCGGCAGCCACTGGGCGGCCACCAGTCCGGCGGCGACGGCCTAGTTGCCACTCGCCAAAGTTCAACCCTTGCGGGCTTGCACCAGCCAGCAGTCAGTCCCATGGGGGCTGGCCCCCCCTAGTGCAGTGACGGTCCTATGGGGACTAGGAGCCCCACGCAACACATTTGGTCGGGGCTAGAATAATCTGGGCAGTGTGCATCATATTTCGTGCATGCGAATATTCCGGCGACTGTGAATTTTTTTCCAGCAAGGGGGACGATTTTTTGCCCCGATGGCCAAATGGCCGTCAATTTTAAGCTCGTTAAGTGTTGACGTCAACGACCGTATGGCGCTCCAAGCCCCCTTCTAGCCCTATTTTTTCCTAAAGGAGCAGTTTTTTTCTTTTGGTCATAACTTGGGCATACGATATTGAAATTAGGGAAATGAGATATCGCCGGAAAGCTGGTTCCGAGCACTTTCTAGTGGTGTAGGGTATTTTATAGTATTATTCTATTTAGCTGCATTTATTTCTGTATGAAGTCAGATCTTCATTTTGGGCTTCTGAGCTCATAACTTTTTGCCACGATGTCTGATTTTTGTCTTGTTTGAGGCATTGAAAAGGTATTGAGGAGCTCTATCTTGCTGTCCATGCAATTTTTTCTGTATCTTTCCCAAGTTTTTCATTATTCCAGATTTGTCCTGATTGGTCTTTTGGAGATTACTTGGATGTTTTGGTAGTTGGAAAAGTTAAACTTGAATATTTGCACTTCATTTCAGTACCACTTCATGTTATTTTATGTTTATGCATGCATTAGGATTCTCTCCTTTTACAATCATTGTGTTATTGTAATAAATGAACTGAGATAAAGTTCCATCAGGGGGGTTTCTTGCATAATAAATCTGATTAGAGTGTGCATGCACTTTGATCTCCATATCCATTTTGTTTTGATGGCAACTCGTATGGGTTATCTAGTCTCCTAGTTTCTTTTGGCCATATTTTTGCTATAGCTTGACACATATCGGATTCATCAGTTCACACTTTAGTTGAGAGATTATGTTTCTTGATCCTCATTGGTTCGGATTCTTCTCAGTTTGAGGGCCATGTTTTTATGGTTAATGTTCTAGAGTCTTCATGGTACTCCTTCCCATGGAAGAGTTTTAGTCACAACTTGGCATCGACATCGAGATACACGACTTCTAGATTTTTTCATCATCTCATCTATTGTTGCTTCATAGATTCCAGGGTTGTTCCAGTTTATGAGTTTTCTAGTGTTCCATGGCATCGCGTCTACTATCACATTATCATGATTCTGATTTTGGTTTCATTTGTAGACAGAAGTATCTTTCCTTGCTTGTCAGATTGCAGTTCTAGTGTTACTCCATAATGTTCTTCCAGTGCTTCTTTGCAACGGTCATCTCATTGTAGGGGGGTTTTGTCCCACTGGGTTTTCCTTCTCTACCTCATCATTGCATTTGTAAATGAGTACCTGATCAGACCTTGTTTTCGGGACTCATCTTTGCATAATAATTTGCTTCTCCCTAAGTTTCACTTATGGGGGGGTGTTGGTGTAATTAATATTTAATTACACTTTACATAAGTTTACTTAGGTAATTATTTAATTCCTAGGTTAATTAGTTATCATCCTTATCTTGTTGCTCAAGATAAGATTAGGGTTATGCATCTTTTCTTTTATAAAGAAAATCATTATCTTGTAATTATTGAATTCTCGAATAATATTATGTTGCACATGTTTTTACAACCTCTCTAATTTTTCTATTTTTCTCTTCTGTACAAGGATATTCTGGTTTGCAAATCTGATCATGGTTTCTAACATTTTTATGTACATAGGCTACTTGCGCCTTGCCTTCAAGCCTCTTGTTTTTCTTTTCTTGGTGTTGTGGGCACTCATATTCCCTATATCCCTCTTCACCACATTGGAAACATGTTCCTCTGAAACCTCCTCTTCTTGGTCTACACCCAGACCTTCCTCTATCTCTCCAATCTTCACTATTCTATTCATGAGGCTGATATGAGCCATCTTTTTGTTGATCTTGACTGGTACTAGATCCTTCACCCTTCTTATGATCACCACCTTGACCTCCATATGGCCATTTACCAGTCTTTCCACCTTGATCTCCACCTCTTTTCTTACTTTCAAAGCTCTTGTTTAGTTGTTCTTCAACCTTTAGAGAGAATTGATAAGCATCCTCAATGGTAGTCATCCTTACCAGTTCAAATTGTTCCTGTATGCTAGGTTTTAGACCATTAATGTAGTGAGCAACTTTCTCCTTTTTTTCCTCAGAATGCCCTTTTCGAATTAGGACCTTCTGAAATTCCTCTATATACTCCTTCATTGTCCTCGTTCCTTGTCGTAGGCTCTCCATTATCTTGAGAAATTCCAACTCATAATCTACTAGCATGAACTGTTTCTTCAATTTTGACACCATTATTTCCGATTTGGAAATTCTATCCTTCCCTTGTCTCCCTCTTTCTAGATGGATCTCTTTCCACTAAATACTGGCATGGCCCTTTAACTTGGTCTTTGCAAACTTCACTCGGTGAGGACCTTCAATCTCCTCAAATTCAAAACATTATTCCATATCATTGATCCAATTGATCAACTCTTCTAACTTTAGGCTCCCACTAAAAGTTGAAACTTCCTATAGATAATGATTTTGGATTACCCAAGGTTGCCTCTAACTCTTCTAGGTTTTTCACCTAAAAGGAAAGGAATTGGGGCCAAAATGCAAATTTCTACACTCAAGATTAATGTTAAAGGCATAAAATATGTCTAAATAAGATATAATAATGCAATAAACTAAAAAATAAATGATTTAATGATGCTAAACTTAGGAAATGCAAAGTTCTGGAAAACACACTGTGATATGCAAAAACACCTAAAAATGCAAGTAAATGATGAAATAACTCAATAAAGCTGGAGAGGTGCACCTAGAATTTGGACTATAATGTAGAGAGATTCTTGAATCTTGCATAATTGAATAGAAATGTTGACTGGGACACTTATGCAAAGTTGGGTGACTTAGTCCAGTTTCAGGGAAAATTTTCCAGAACAAGTATCTACTAAATGGGTATCCAAAAATGTAGAAACCACTTTTCAAGCCTAGTAGTGGGACTAATTCGCCATAGATGGAAACTTAGTCCACCTAGAGATTTTTGGAATTTCAGGACAGGATTCTGTAGATTTTGGTTTGCACATGCTTTTCTAACAGCTGTCCAATCTTGATTTTCTAGAAAACAAGCTGAAAGGAGTCTCCAAGCTTCAAGTAGGGTTATGCTTACTTTGATGGATTTTTGACCAGTTTTTGACACCAAAATATTTGACAAATTTGCATACAAAGTCTGAAAACACACATGCAAAGAGGGGAAAAAGGGCTAAGGGTTAGAGTATAGGGGTTTTCCTTGGTTAAACCCCACTTTGGTAATCAAACCCTATGAAATGAAATGAAATAAGAAGAGAATGACAAATAGATAACATGCAATGTCATAAACTTACCAAAGCCTTGATGTAGAAATCTGAAGATATGCAATGAAGTGCTCCAATGGATGAATTGATTATGCTTAGGTGCTTGAATGCTTGAATGTTGGATGAATTAGGAGAATGGAGGATGAAAAATGAGGAGAAAAACCCTTATTTATACTTGATTTTACAATATTTCCCAAAAATAACACATCACAAGCCGACCTCAAGGGTTTGAGAATAAAATCCCGCCAAAAAATTGAAATAATTTTGATTTTTGTTCCAACTAGGACTAAGTCACCCCTATTAGTGACTTAGTCCCACTTAAACAATTTAAGTGGGTGTCGGGAATTAAAGGGTATTAAATGTTGTTTAACGGAAATATCCTCAAAACTACACTTAAGAAGTACCAGAAAGTGCATAAAGGGGACATTTAAACATGAGAAAGGGTTGAATTAGTGATCAAAAGTCTAGAAAAGTGTGAGAGTTTGTTACAACTCTTTACAACACTTTGAAATAAGACTTGGTAAGTGATAAAAATAAGTTATTTAAGTTAATTATAGTAAAAGGGTCCTAGAAAAGTGTGAAATTTGGTTACAACACTTTAAAACACTTTTACAAGACATCCTAGAAGTCTTAATGATTCACAAGGGTCCAATACCTAATGTGAATGTGTTGACTACATTACAACATTAAATCTACAAAAAATAAGCCAAAGTCCACTAGGAGGTCCTGAACATGAGAAGAAGTAGAAGGGTTACTTTTTCTGTGTCCATAGTTAGCCCCCAGTTTAGTGAGAGGATTAACTTGCTTCAAAATCACACTAAAGTAGTCGATCATGGAATTGAGAGGGGTGTGAATGCACTATGCTTGGTAAGATGAGATAACAATAATCAAGAGGGATGATCAAGCCCCTAAGATCATGATCCCATGGAAAATCAAACATGAACGTAAGGGAACACACATGATGATGAGAAAGAATGAAAGAAAGCTTCGATCATTTTTCCAACCTATTATGGATTAGATCTAGGTTGTTTGCTTGAAATAAGAAATATGTACTCACTCTATGGCGACGTAACTCATGGCTATTTTCCAGGTGAGAAAGCCCAAGTATCCTCACTCTAGGGCCACAAAACTTTTGGTTGTCCATGGGTTGAGAAAGCTCAAGTATACTCACTATGGGGCCATAAAGCTTTTGGTTGTCTGTGGGGTGAGAAATCCATAACATACTCACTCCGGGGCCATGGAACTTCTAGTTGTTCATAGGGTGAGAAATCTTGAGAGGTGGCTATGGGGAAAGTCATGCCTCGAAATGGGCTTCCCACTCAACCATATCAAAGTTATACCTCTTGATAACCTTAATAAGGTGCCACAAAGACAATTTTGCTTCGTGCTTCATGAAACAAGCAAAGCTTCATATGCTTAGAACTCATGAAAAAATGCAATGGCACCACAGGAATGCAAGCTATGTTATGAAAGGTGGCCATGTAAATGCAAAATGCAACATGCAAAAGATGTTCAAATGAGTCTTGTTTAGTTCATGCGAGGTCTTAACTCAGGGAACATTTTGTCCAATGTCTCCAAGGGAGGACCAATCAAAGAATAGAATATTCATAGGGTAAAATCACAAAGTTGTGTCACATTTTTAGCCAACTTATCAGCACAACTTAATTTAAGTATTTCTAAGTAAAAATCATTTTTTGTCAAACTTATGATCTAGTAAGATTCATTATAGCTAAGTTAGATACTTCCACAACTTTTTCAACTAAAATTGTTGGCTAAAATTATA
>VDFB02292704.1:152465-201596 GCA_007258455.2 Sequoia sempervirens
AAATTTCTTGAACTTATCTTCTATTTGATAATTTCTTACTAGAAATTATAGTCATCAATGCTCTACATGCAACACTTAGATCCCTAGATCGACTCTTGTTTTCAATACATTTCAATGCTTCTTGCAATTTTTCAACAATTATTTATTTTAATGAATCTAGTGATTTTTTCCTATTATCAACCCCTAACAACTCCAAAACAGGGGTCATTTATTTTCATCTAAATAACTTTGCAACTAATTGTGCTCTTCTAATTAGATATTTTTCTTCAAAAAAATCATCCCATATTCTTTTTGAGTGTAATTTTAATGTGCTTTCAGGTAACATATCTTCAGATGAAATACTATTGAAAAGAGAATCCCCATCCATCTCCATCATATTTTCCATACCATAGAAAAAATTTATATTACTAGGTTCAATTTGTTCTTGTACATGTACGCCACCTTGGTCATCAATATTTTCTATAGGTTGTTCTTCAGTAGATTTTCCTTCACCCACTTTTATCTTCCTCTCTCTTGTTCATGTTTGATCATACTTCCTCAATCTAGTCCTTGGATTCACCATCACAAATTGCACTCAAATTTGAATTCACCTACAAAAAAATGAACACACATGAGGTTTCAATGAAACATGTACAATTAATATTACATAAATATCTAACACTAAATTATAAATTTTTCATTTGTTTTAAAGCCAAAGTAAAAAAATCATCAAAATTACAAACATATCACATGAGAAAATTTGGTATCATGAGCTCATATTTGGTATATATATATCACTTGAAAAAAGGTTCATCAATTAAAATTTCTTTAAATACATAAATTACAAACATATCATGAGCATAATTGGAATATATATCACTTGAAAATATTTAAAGCATGTAACTAGATGCACGTGCTAGCTCATGATATCACTTACTAGATCACCACTAAATGTGCATCAATATGTGGATCTTTTAATAAAATGAGTACTATAAAACATAGAAAGAAACATCATGAGCTTGATATATACCTAAATGTGTAGATCACCAAGTATAATTTTTTCATGTAATAAATTTAATTGTACCTAAGACATGTGCCAACCTAATGCAAGAGCATGGGAAAACGTGGACAACATGTAAGAAATTTAATTAACAATTAAAAAGGAAATGGACTTGGATAGAGGCTCAATTAGTGTACATTCCATGTAGGTGAGGTTGACAAAAAATATTTAAATAAGGGAAAAACATAAATTAATCATGCAAAGTCTGAGTGTCTAGGGAAGGATGAGACAATATTGATGAACTTCGAATCTAGCATCAAACTACCACTTCATCTCATTTTTTCTTGAATCTTAGATTCATGTGTACAATTTTTCACACCTAAGGAGTTTTATGTAGGGGCACAATAAGTTGGATAACCTGAACATTAGATAAAAGGATCTAGTGGGTGAACACATGAGAGTATATCATGTTACAAGGAAGGAGTTAAATGCACAAGAACAAGGGATTGAACCCACACATGAGAAATAAATGAAAAGTAGAGAAGATAAGAGGTGCAAGGGGAAACACATGATTGTGCACATGCATAAAGCTATTTTTCCCTAGATGGGTAGGATAGTATAATGAAACTCGTGAGGGGAGAAGGGCATGATGCCTCTAATTTAAATATATCATAATAAAAGAAATATGATGTGAAAGAGAGAAAACATGATATATCTCCTATGGAAAGGTATATATCAATGAAAGGATAAGATTACAAAAGGGAAGGCATGATTCCTTAAATGCAAGGATGTGACAAATAAAATCACACTATGTTAAGGAGGAAGGATTAACATGACCTAAAATGTAACCCGATATAACCATATAAGCATAAGATGTAAAGGGATAGTGACATGACTCCCATAATATGAAGATGCAACATGATGAAGGTATAAGATGTAATGAAATGCATTATTCCCTCTAGTCTATGTGGTAACTAGATAAAAGTGTGGTCCATGAACATATATAGGATCAAAGAATAATTTGTGGAAAATTTTCATGCTTGAATTTAAGTATCACAATACATGCATGAAAATTTAAGAATTAATGAGGCAACATGAGAAACCAAAATTATAAGTCAAAGATCATAAAATCCTGAGTACTAAACAAAATTCTAATAAACATAAGCATGCAAAACATAAAATAGAAAAATAATATATACATAAAAGATAAGTCCAAGTTAGAAATAAAAGTAAAGGAAAAGGTAAATAAAACATAGGCATAAGGAGGAAATATTTCCAAAAAAAAAAAATTGGAAACTAAAAAGTCTCCAAGTAGGGATGATAAGAATGTCCAACCGAATATAAAATAAAAAATTAGTGTGAAAATCACAACAAACAAGGTGTATTAAAAAATATAAAATATAAAGAAATAAAAGGTATATGGAAGAATGGGTGAAGGGGGTCACAATAAACATGACATAAAAAAAGAAGTAAGAAGTTAAAATGATACCAAGAGGAAGTGACATAAAAATCATAAAAAATGTTTAAATTTGTTTGTGTCAAAATGTAATACAATTTAAGTTTGTTGGCAACACAAGGGAAGACAACTAAGAGGGGGGGGTGAATCATTTGTCTCAAAAATTTAAAAATTATTCAACTTATTAACCTTATTCTCGGATCTGATTAATAACCATGAAAGCATAGATCAACAACACATCAAAAACACATATAACACCAAGATTTATTTTACGTGTAAACCCTATTAGGGGAAAAATCATGGTGGAGGTTAGTCCACAAGATTATACCCTATTAAAAGTATAAAGAATGAAATATGGGGAATGCACATGCATTCAGGCACACTGCCTAGAGCTCACTGCTCAATTACAACAAGGCTAACCACCCAAAGGAAGACACATTGTCTTACAGACATATTCAGATTACATCCACAAGGATTTGAACTGACAAAATAGCATCTGCTAATGCCTGATCACAGTTTTGGCTAAGCACATGAACACTTCTTCACACTTCTTCACTCTTCTTCATACTTCTTCACACTCTACTCTACCTTCAAATGATTAGGAATTTATTCGCACATATACACACGAGAATTCTCGAGCATTCATCCAAACTGAATAAACAATCACTCATATATATTTGCAACAAGAAATTTCATCACTACATGTCGGCTTCAACAAAATAATAAAATGAATATAAACTATCGGCTCAAATCGTTAAATATTATTAATGTGAATCAACCAAGGTTGGCCACAACTTAGTGAAGACCCAAATCAACATCTCCAACATGAAAACACTTCAATTAATTACTCCTCAAAGATCCACAACATGCTACAAACACCGTGTTGGCCAAGAACATGAAAAACATGAACACGCAAGAGAAAATTGCCAACCACGAGCACAACGATCAATGCGAACATGCAACAAAGATAGAGCATGATATAGAAACATCCACAAACATCATGAATCACTAGAGAAGTATCTGTGGCAACTAAACTAACTGAAATTGCATCATCTTCCATTAGGAACACCAACTGAAGCAACAAAAAAAACTATCAAAATATAAATCTTCATAACTCGATCAAAACTTCACGTGGATCTCTGAAACTCGATGTGGATAAACTAGATACACTCATCAAAAACCCTTTATTCCACAACCTTTTATCATCAACATACTGAACTCACCAATAGAATGAGCTTCACGTCACCACTGGCAACTTGCAACTCATTCCATTACAATTTTCTCAATATCCTTGACATATACAACTTCTAATGACTTAATGTTAATAGTGTTGACATCAATGAAAACCACATATCAGCAACACAAGTACATCATCCAACAATCTCCCCCTTTGGCATTGATGGCATCACATGATGTGAAAAACACCATCAACGCAACTACCTCTTAACACTTACTCCCCCTTAGGTTCTGATTCATTTTCTCCTCAACTCTTTCACATGATCTTCTTCCCCACAAGGCTCTTCTTCCCTAGAAATTTTTTCACATGATCTTCTCCCCCTTTGACATCAATGATAAAGATCTATAAGCTCCACACAAATTCTAAGCCACCACAACATCAAAATTTGTTCACAAAGCTGAGAAAAAGAATGGAAGAACATAGAATTAGTGATTAATAATAATGAAATATGAGAATTTAATTCAAATATCTCATATTAGGTGGTTTCTCTTTGTCATGGGTAAGCTCAATATCATCATGCAATGTAAGAAAAGATGATGAGGCATGAATGTGCATATGTATGATCTCAACTAACAAAATAGATCATCAGTTTACATATTCCAAGCATCATGAAAGGTATATATCCTTAATTTATTGATATAGGACTCACATGAGCTATGGGATAATTTGGTGATCATGTGAAACATAGATCATAATGTATAAAATAAGGAAGGATATAAAAAGAACGTGTTGCTCTATGGACATATCTAATCATCATGATATGTAGAAGGAATATCATCATAAGATGCAAAAAAATTGTGGGTCTTTGTACATGTGTACATCATAACCTAATAACCCTAGTTCTCAACCATATTCAAATGAAAAATAGTGAAAACAAACTTCAAATTCATTCATGAAAATAGTGACATAATCAATTAAATAAGTTGAAGATCAATGTACCTTCAAAAATAGCTCTCCTATTGTCCAAATACATTTTCTTTTGTTGAAATAAGTCTCCTAAATTGTTAAAATAAACCTTCTTTTGTTGAAATAAGTCTTCTAAATTGTTGAAATAAACCTTCTTTTGTCAAAATAAGTCTTCTAAAGTATTGAAATAAACCTTCTTTTGTCAAAATAAGTCTTCTAAATTGTCAAAATAAACCTTCTTTTATCAAAATAAGTCTTCTAAATTTTCAAAATAAACCTTCTTTTGTTGAAATAAGCCTTCCTTTATTGAAATATGCCTTCCTTTGTTGAAATATGTATTTTACCGAATTTTCTTGAGTTGAATTTTTTTTTTTTTAATTATTTATATCGACCATTTTCAGCCAAGCACTTGTCAAACGGTCATTTCTCGGTCGAACAAGTTTCAGCCGAAATAGGCTTGGTCGAGCATGTCTAGTTGGCTACCTACTTGGTATCCAACTCACCTTTTTCAAAATTTTCTAAAGCATTCAACTTTAGCAAAGTATTTATCTAGTCAGAATGATTTTTCGTCAAAAAAGAAAAATACACTTTTGTAGAGCTTAGAGTGGTGAATCCAAATATATAATTTTTTTAATATTTTGATTAGTTTTAATATTTATTTTTAAAACAATGCAAGTATGTTGTTAAAGTTAAAAAAGACACAGATTAGAAATTTAAAAAACAAAATAGTAAAACATATTAAAAAATATTTAAAAATATATGGGGCACAATAGGAGAGAGTCCTCTTCAAAAGGGTTTTTTTTTTTTTAAATGATTTAAAAAATAGACAATAGTTGATGTCCCATGAAAACTATCAAATTATGACAAGTTTGAGATTAAAATGTTATTACGAGAAAAATATACATTAAAATTTGAAAAAAAATTCCATGCATAAGATATTGAAGTTACCTATTTGGAGAAAAAATTTAGGGAGAAATTAAGTTTTTTTCAATTTGTTTCTTGATGGCCCATGAAGTCATTTTTTTTCTAAAATTTTAAGCATTCCAAAATTTGTTCTTAAATTGATAAAAAAATAATGTAAACAATTTTCTAAAAATCTAAAAAATTACAAGAATAAACTTCATCAAAAGTTCTACATTTCATTAGTTTACATCATTTTTAAATTCAAAACATAAAGACCACTTTTATGTGGTTGAAGTTCAGAATTTTTTTTGCTATTGGCCAATTCCTTTATAAAGTGTGACAAAGGTTTGTGCTTTTACCCTAAAATTAAATATGGGAATGATATTTATACCTTCTGGGAGTTCAATATCATAGGAATTTGGTGAAAAAAAAATTCAAAACCTTTCATGGGCCTATTTTTTTTTACTTTAACTTATTCTATGTTCCCTTTGGGAACCTCTCCTTCCATAAATGTGTCAAAACTATGTCACTTACTTCAAACTCTTGTTCTCTCTTATGCATATCAACATGCTCCTTGCACTTAATGGCACTCTCCTACTAAAGAAATTTCCTCTATTACAATACTCTTCCTATTTAAAAATGCACTATTCCTTAGCTCATCAACAACTCTTGGGATGTACGAGCATAAACTATTTGAAATGGACTCGTTCTTACATTTATTTTCATTGAGTTATGATAAGAAAATTAAGCTTGTGGTAAGATAAAGTCCCACTATTGTGGCTTATCTCCCACCAAAAATCTTAACAATTTTTCCAAACTTCTCCTAACAACTTCTTCCATAATGTATGTTAGAAATAGACAACAAAATTTATGTCCTATTTGAGATAATACTCTTAAAAAATCCATGTAGCCTAACTGCCTCTTTGAAGAACAATGTAATTATGTGGGATGCGAAAGGAAGCTAGTACATGGAAGCAACTTCCTACACCAATCTAAGTAGGAGAGGGTTAGAAACATTTCTTTAAACACTTTATAGTTATAGATTTAGATGCACATTCATATCATATTTTTTTAAGAAAATAAAACAATAACACAAAATTTTACATGGGAAAACTATTTTGGGAGAAGAAAAACACACTCCAAAAGGTTATGTGCAGGATCATGATGGGCCAAAAAGTGGCAATATGATGGTTATGTGGCTGACGACTATTTTTTTACCCAAAATTGATGAAACGAAAAAGGTTTTTAAAGGAGATTCTTAGCTTTTCACCAATATAAATTATGCTTTAATTTGAATTTAATAAGTAATTATTATTCATTTTCTATTCAAATTACGACTAAAGTCCTGATTGATAGGCTGATTGAAAAACATCTATAGCTTTCAAATGGTATCACATTTTTTTAATCCAAAACATGTGTCACATTCTATGCTTCGCATACTATAGGATTGAAAAAAAAAAAATTGAATTTCATGAAGTTTTGACAAAGTTAAGGTGATCAGACATACGAGTTTTTATATTTTAAAAATTTGTAATAAAAATTCATAATTAATTATTTACTTGGAAACAAATTACAAAAAAATATGCATCACATCGGGGCATGAGTCCTCTACTTATATCTAAAATATTATAAAAAAATATTATCATTTTATTATGGTTAGGGTGGTCAGACAAACACCTACTTATTTTTTCCCTGAAATTTAAGTACCACTAGATTGAAATTTGAAATTTTCACCAAATATATATATATTTTTTTAAAAACCTAGTAGTTTAGAAACTAGATTAAATTTGCTACAGATTCTATTCTTACATATTTTTGAAATAATATAGATAACTTATTTAAATTTTTACGTCAAGTTGCCTAACTCTGATTTTTCTGATTTTTTTGCCACTTAAGGGCCTATTTTTTCTATGATGATCCTGCACATACCCAAAAATCACATACTTTGTATTCTCAGTAATCAATACATAGTCCAACACAAAATTAAGACCAAGCTCATTAATAAGAGCTTTAATAGTTCTTTAGTATTCTAGAGTAATTCTGACATCATAACAGTACCTCAACAAGAAGCAACTACTAACTCCAAAATACAAGTGCTCATTATATAGGAACTTACAATGAATTAGTTAGACATTTTCACAATCGAATTCCCTTGAGACTAAAGATGAAAAATATAGACACCAAACACACTACACATGCATAACAATAAGCATTGGCTTGTCAACACATGTAATATATTACAAATGCCAATTATCACTTAAACTATACATGCAAAACCTACACTTGCCTTGAAATATAGCTACACCTCCAAGGTTCACACATTCCATGTAAACTCAACATGAACTAGAAAATATCTTCATGCACATCTCTACCTATAAACTACAACTTCCAAACTCAACTCCTTATCTAAAATAAAAAACTGTAAGTTGTAACTCACAATGCAACATGAGATAACCATCAAGTATGATTAGTCAAATAACACAAATTTGGATGCATACCTCCTAAAATAGGAGCCATCTCACCTATGCCAATTCAAATGTTTAAAAAAACTCAACTTGCCACTCCAACAAGTGACATCATCAAATGCACATAAAATTAGTTAATATAGGAAAATAAAACATAGGATAAATTAAATAAATAATTACTAAATAAATGCTAGGATTCCAAAGGTTGAGACACCTTAATCCCAACATTCTCCACTTGTTGAAGGCATGTGAAGAGTCGACTACAATCAACTACTCAGGGACCCAATTTTTATTGAATCAAAACACCATCTAAAATTCTCTATGTGTATTGGCTTCATCAATACATTTACAAAATTCAGCATTTAAGTGTCAACCTTCTCTAACTTCACCTTCCCATATTCAACCATATCACATAAAAATAAAATTGTACATCAATGTGTTTTGTTCTAACATAAAAATTAGGGTTCTTTGTTAAAAAAATGACACTTTTACTATCATAGAAAATAGTAGTATGTCTTGCACCAAAATAAATATCAAAAAACAACCATCTAAGCCAAATGGATTCCTTGTAACTTGCAAGCATGAGTAGATATCATGTACTCTACTTTTGTAGTGGAAAATAAATTTCAACCTTATTCTTACTCATCTAATAGATCATGTAACACCACAAAAAATTGTATATATATATATATATATATATATATATATAGATATAGATATATATATAATATATGTATGTATGTATGTATGCATGTATATATATATATGTATGTATGTATATGTATGTATGTATGTGTATGTATATATATATATATAAATACATACATAGATACATACACACACACACACATATATATGTATGTATGTATATGTATGCATCTATGTATGTATCTATATATTTATATATACATACACATACATGCATACATATACATACATATATATGTGTGTGTGTGTGTGTGTGTATGTATGTATGTATGTATGTATATATGTTTGTATGTATATATATACATACATATATATATATATATATATATATATGTATGTATGTATGTATGTATGTATGTATGTATGTATGTATTTATAATTATTTCTCCTATCAAGGATTTATTTTATTCAAATTCTTTTAAAGAACAAAACAACATAAGAATTTTCTCATGATAGTTAAGTACAATCGATGCATTTCCATTTCTTTCATGTAATTAGCTTTAGAACATAAAAAGTAAGAAAAATAGTTCCATGAATTTTTTTCTTCCATTCAAGTTACCTATTTATTCATTCACAATTCACACAACCAAGAATGGTATTTTCCATTTACAAAACAAATGCACATGTCATGGTCTATTATGGTGTGTGAGATTTCAAATTCCAATCTTTCTTACCGTTCATCTTTTGGCTAAGCATCCCTATCTCAACCAAGTTCTCATTCTTCAACCTGTCCCTACACACACACATTCTTGCACTTTCCAACTTCATTACTAACCTTTAATCAATAATCATTACGAAATACTCTTTTAAATTGTAAAATTGTAAGATAATCAATTTTCAAATAATATTGCATTTATTAAATCCATAAATAATAAATGATAAATTCCATTTTTCAAATATCTCAATTAAATTAAAATTATTAAATGCAAGCAATGAAATTGAGATATGACATTACATTTGAAATGATCTTGGATTTATATCCACCACAATTCTTCAAAACTTCAATTAGGTCAACTAGGAAAAAATATATCAATGAATTGAAAAAGTTAGCCACCAAAACATAATGCGGTCCTATCCATAAGATAGAGAGAAACAAAAAAAACTTATTAAGTCTTCCAATGTGATACAAAATAATTCACACGCTATCACACATCAGTCTAAGTTGACATAAAGGAAACATGTAGAAGATATGCGAAGCACACAATCAATCAGCCTTAAAACATACTTCTAATTGAATTTACTCAATTTGATCCCAAACAAGATCGGTTAGGACCCAAATCTATGATATCACATCTTCAAATGATTGTGCATACCCCCAATAACATGCCACAAGAAAAAGAACAACCCTTATCGACTAGATATCTACAAATAACCCAAAAATCCAACTCAAGACACAATGTAGCACCAAAACAGCTAATTAGCAACATGTGGATCACATGGGAATGTTCCATGAACATCGAGAAATAATTCCATGTACACTTATTTCATATTATCATGCCATAAATAGCCACCAAAAATCAAACAAGAACAAAATACTCCATTCAAAAAGCACGTAATGCATAAATATGAGATATGACATTAACATAACAACTTACATACAACTTAATCACATGAAATTGGAACTGAAAAACTACACAGAAACTGAGAGAACATTCACCAAGCCATAGGAACAAAGATATCAATGTGGAGAAATGGAGAGAATTTCCCAAACCAGTCAAACAATCAATAACACTGCCAACCTTCTGCAATTCATAGAAACCTCCTCAGCAACATTGGTGACTTGAAAAGGTAGGAGTGCAATATCTACAAACCACTAACTTTGAATCCCAAACCGCATGACCAAATCTTCAATAGAGGAGAAATATGAAGCATTCTCCAAAATAGACTTTAATGCAACTTTTAGGAATAGAACCACTTAAGAAACTTTTGGAGGCTAGAACTTTCATTTAGAAAAATATGCTTTACTAGGAGAGAACATAAGACATATTGTAGACCTTAAACAACATCTCTCCACTGTCAAAAATACTTCTAATGCTTCTAATCCTTATCTTAATATATCATTATGAAATGAACTTTGTTGACATAAAACATACTTAATTCTTCTTAGGTAAGACATGACATCCAACGATGAACTTCAACAAACATAAGATAAGGTATGACATCCAATAATGAACTTCAACAAGGCATGACATCCAATCATGAACTTCAACAAGCATCTCCATGTACATCAATGTTAACCCAACCTAAATGTTATCAACAATGACAACCAATGATAAGAAACAAATAGTGCAAAAATATATCAGCAAGTACTTGACATCGGCGATGCCAAATTCCAATAATCTCCCTTGTCAAGTGTTGACAATAATGTCAACCAAAAAAATTCACCAAGTTTTGTCATCAGCTATTGACAAAAAGTTCATCAACCACTACAAAAAACATAACAATATTCATCAAGTGTTGAAATCAAAGACAACCAACAATTAGTATTGAAATTAATGACAACAACTTCCAACAATCTCACCCTAAATTGCATTGAGGGAAACACACCTACTCATTGTCCCCATTTGACATCAAGGACAAAGGGAAGAACATACCTATATGTAGAGGGAAACAACATATTTTCTAACTTCAAGAAAAAGGGCCAAATATCTTTAAATGAAACAAAAACACATACTCCCCCTTTGACCAACAACACTTTCCTCTTATACATGCACAATATCTACATGTTTGTACCAAAATCCCCCTTATTGCTAGCTCCCCTAGAGTGGAAGCACGCATCAATCTAGGAGAAAAGGATATGAAATGAATTTTCCCCTCGAAAAATACACCATCTATACATCTAGTTAGAAAAATGAGGGGCAATGACCACTAACTTTAACTAAAGATACTAACTTCATGCTTTGCAACCTTCTCTCTTAGAAAGTGATACTAGATATAGATGTGTTTAGTCCTTGAATGCATTACTGGATTCTTATAAATATTAATTGCATTTACTTTTCCACATAATATAGGAATAGGTGCATCATAAAACCACCTTCACATCCTTCAAGGTCTACTTCATCCAAAGCACCTGGGCGCAACAAGATTCTATAGCAATATATTATGCTTCTACCACTAGTGGAATTTGGCAAATAAATGACTACATGACTAAAAAATTTAGTCACGTGACTAACACTAGTAGAATTTGACAAATAAATGACTAATTTGGTCATTTATAAGTGACTAATTTGGTCATTTATAAGTGACTAATTTGGTCATTGGGTAAAATCAGAACTAAATGACTAATATTAGACAAATAAAAATGACTAAATAAATGTTCTCATTATTAAAATATTGGCCATAATTTTCATTTTAATAAACATACTCTAAAACCTTCGTCAAGACCTTATTTTCGATCGTAGCTTGCCATAATTAATAATGAAATATTACAAATAAAATTACTAATTAATAGTTTTTGTGGAGTAAATATTTTGTTTTTGTGGAATAAAATTACAATAATATTCTAAAAAATGTGCTTATTGCCCCTTTTAGTCATGGTCTCTGTCGTCAAATCCCACTCAAAATGGCATGGGCCTTAATAATACACAAATCACAAAGCCTAACACTTGAAAAGGAAACAATCAATATCAACAATGTAGATCAGTATGACCTCACATTAACAACTATTTCTAGAGTGTGTGAACTTGCAAGCCTATGCATAAAACTAGCTTTCACATTTCAATGATATGCACGCATGCAACAAAGTCCATAGGTAGCTTGTCGAAAGCAAGAAGAAGAACACTTATTGGCATTATCGAATTCAAACTCTTGAATGAACACTAATACAAAAAAGAACTACAGGCTAGTTACTTTGATTTTATCAACTACATTTTTCCCACTTCCAACCAAAAAACCCTCATTGCATATATACTTAGTTACAAAGTGTCTCCAATGATTAATCCAAATTCCTTCTTTCAAAAAAGTAGTCATACACTACACATGAAACATTAATATCAACTTGCTCTAAAACATGACCAAAAAAACATCTTTCTTTTCTCTTTCTAACAATTTTCCTACAAGTATGCAAATACATAAAAGCAACAACAAAATAAGACCAAACACTCTCACAACTCAACCATTTTGCTGGCACTAAATGCCATTGGAGTTCCTCATTTATGTCATATTTTATTTCGACATTAAGTCCCAACTCCAGATTTTCTCGAGATAATTTCCTTTCACAAACTAGATACTCATTTGTAGATTGTCATAGCAATATTTGCAATTACACTCCTTCAAATTTGAATGTGGATTTTCTTTTCTAGGATTGTAATTGAATGCACCTAAATCCTTATGATATGGCTTCAAATTTGAATGTACCTTTACTTTTCCTTTATAGTAATTGAACGTCTTATGTAAGGGAACTCCAATTATTTGGAATTCATGTCATTATGAAAGAACACTCATTATTTGCAAGCTTTCTTGCTACCTCTTAGTTAAAGTTATAGTATAATTAGCCTTTGTGGATTGAGATGGATTATATTCAGAATATGAAACATCTTTATTATGCAAAAACAATATCTATTGATCTATTTGATGTTTTCTTGATTATACTATTTAGATATCTACGTTCATATATCATTGGTAGATATAAACAACAAAAAAATAGAACAACTATTAAGCTTTTAAACTTTAAAAATCTACACAAATGACTAAAAAAATAGGAAAAATTATTTGCACAAATGATGACAAAGGCTTCAAAAAAGAGAATCAAAAGAAAAGGTAATTTGTAGGTATTGGCAACACAAATTACTGTGCACGATTTATTAGTTTAAAATCTATTAAACTTTAAATTTATTTCAAAAAACATAAACTATATTGCCTGTTGTATCCAAAAACATTGACAACAACTTTAATAATACTACTGCTTTATGTAGTAACTAGCTGTAACCTTGAAGACCAAGATCCAATTTTTTCAATTTTGGTTAAACACTTTTTGACATTCTTATGTGGTTTTGTTATTTGTTTTTTTGCAGCATCAACTTTTGCACGAAATGAATGAGAAGTAATTGGTGGACATCATGGCTTTCAAATCACCCCCACTTAAAAGCAAAAAGTGAAGATACTAGCTAATGTCTTTTAAAGGATTAATTTAAAGGGAATAGATATTATTTTAAAACTTTAGAACATGTCTATTATGATAATTACTATTTTTATTAATAATGTCTATTGCATGATTTCTAATTATGAGAATTTTCGCCTTCATGTCAATTTCCTTTTAGAATACATAATTTAGAATCTATGTATGCAACTAGACTTATGTCTATATAGTCTAATAAATTTTATATTAATTAAAAATGGTGTTAAGGGCCGCACACAATACATGAAAATCTAAGGCCAACAACAATGAGTTCTATGAGTAGAATTAAAAAATATATTTTTAATTACTTTTATTTCATAAAAGTATACTTATAGGTGCGGGAAAATTCACCACCATGAAAATTCATCTCAAAGGAAAATTCACCACCACAATTCAAATCAAATTTTCTCTGCGATGATGAATTTTCAGTCGAGGTGAATTGCTAGTGGTGAATTTTCCTTGAGGTGAATTTGTCATGGCAGTGATTCCCATGGTGAATTGCTAGAGAAGAGAGTATTATTTTCTTAAAAATTAGTATGATGTGTTGTCCCTTTTTAATAAAAATGTAATTGTCTTTTTATAGTCACCCCCACTTAAAAGCAAAATGTGAAGAACTAGCTAAAGTCTTTTAAAGGATTAATTTAAAGGGAATAGATATTATTTTAAAACTTTAGAACATGTCTAGAATTTTTTTTTCTTCTATAATTTACGACATAGATTTGGTGTATGCCACACATTTACAAGCCATTTAATAAGAGACATCCCTCCTCTATCCTGCAATACCATTTCTAGCATGTGGGTCTCTCTTTGTTGATCATCTAGACTACGATATAGTTCAATAATGGAGTAGGTTCAATACTATGCAATATTGATTGTTAGGTTTCTATTCAAGCTTTTATCTTCCTCTAGACTTATGTTTGTTATGAATAAATGTAGTGCTTATAAGATTTTCCAACTTTCCCAAAAAATTTCTAGGATTAATTTACAAGAATATTTTCATTGGAAATATTCTAAGATTAATAATTTTTATCACATTTCTTATGGAAACCAATTTTCCCTAAAATTAAAACTAATGTTTCTTCTCATTTTTTTGATAGCTCTCTCTCACGTCTGCTGCTATAGCCATTAAAACTATTGTTTTTTTCCCATATTTTTGATGGTTCTGAGCTGGCTCTCTCATCTTCTACTATAGCCGCGGCGTTGCACTCGGGATGTAGCTTCTTTTCGCAGGAAAGCTTACAATGGGCGTGGCGGGAAGTGGTCATTGTATTGGTGTTTTAATGATAAGGATATGTAGAAAATATTATGCCCTAGTTTTTGTTTTCTTCAACCCCTGGGTCATCTGCAAGCAAATAGGTAATATTGTTAATATTGTTAAAAACCCCAGATCTTTATGCAAAACAAACTCATTCTAAAAAAAATTGTTGTAAATTAATATTCTATTTTCATTGTTTATCTCAATAGATTGATACAATTAGTGTTCTCAAACTAATTTCCCACCTACTAATGGAAACTATTAAGTCATTCCTAATTATTTCATTATATGGTGGTGTGACTGTGAATACACAAGAAATTCAGTTATGAGAATGGTGAATTTAAATAAGAACCTTCAAATTTTTCACATTTGTTTTCAAGTCTGTTTTTGATATCACAGTAGACACGATGAAAAAGATCTGAAATTTTACATACAACACAGGTGAATGCATAGGTGAATGTAAAGATAGAGATACCAGGAATTCAAAAGGTTATGGGTTTTGCATCTACCAGGTGAGCCTTTATGCTGATATTTTTGTAAGTTCTTAACAAATTTTATTTGAAATGGCATTTTCAGTACTTTGACACAAGCATCATTATTTCTTGTCATATTCAAGATGCTAATTACTTTTATCAAAAATATTAGGATCCAGCTGTGATAGACATTGCATGTGCTTCCCTAAATTGGGAGATAAAACTTTGATTGTTCACCGTGCTACAACCAGGTATAGATATGCATGAGGCTATAATACAATTGAATCTATATTATTTGTTTTTAATCTATACTTTTGGCAATCTAATTGATTCCATCTTATTTCCTTCTCATAACAGTGGTCAACCAAAACCAGACCAAGAGAATGTCTTAGCTCAGGCTCAACAACACATAGCTTTATAGGTAAGATTGGGGAATCATCTTTATAGTGAGAAAATAGATTTGGATTCATTTTCTATTGTGATTCTATGTCTCTTATTCATGTATGGTAAGCAAAGTATTCTTTTGGTATATCTGTAGAAGCTTGTATGTATCTATAAATGATGACTTGTGGCTATCAAGGTGGGATAGAGTCTTAAAAGAGCATTAGGTCTCCAAGGTATTTTCCATCATAGAATCAAAGTGTCTAGAAACTATTTTGTGAAAGCTATCTAAGGTGACTCAAAGGTTAGAAGTAGTCTTAAAGGTAGGGTTACTATTGTTGATGTTTGAGCAAGGTGGTTCCTATGTTCTCATAACAGTATAGTAAACTACCCCTCAATCTATACACATTCCACTTCATATCAATTTTAAAGGACTGTCCCTTCACACACAGTCCATTAATGACTGTCATAAACTTACTCATTTATATCTAATCTTTTGCATTTATGACTAATTTGTGAAGCCTAAAATTTTCCCTTGCATTTAGTTGATTGTCCTTTCAACCACATTCTGTCAAATAGCTCTTCAATAGGAAGTTGTTCCAAAACATTCAGAGAAAGTACAATTCAATTACTTACATATGCACTTGCATTAGGTCCTATTAGCATTTTTGTAGAATAGGGACATTACCTTGCCTTGTACTGAAGCCAAAATCAGTAACTTTTTTGGCATGAAAGGTGACTGTGAACTTTGATATGCTGCCTCTTAACAGATTCATGGTGAGTGTTCATTTCCAGGAACACATACTCTAACAAATGACCCAACTCATGAGAATACTGATGTATGCTATCTGAATCTTTTCTTATAGACTATTGTAATCTTCAAAAATTCATATGCCCTGCTTGTAAGGTGATACGCTTTTAGGGTCTTCATGTTGCTTGAGGTGAACCATTATTGCTTTTCTTGAAGTATGCCCATGAACCCTTTCCTTCGTTAGTTGGCAATGCCCATCCTTCCTTGCCATTCTTGGACTATACTTTTGCATTAGAATGATATTTTTGATGGTTTCTTTCCACATGCTTTCATCTTGACTGTCCAAACTTTACAATCTCTTATCACTAGTATTGAATCTTTTGCAATGTGACTGTCATCCTCTATCTCTTGATCACTAGCCTCATTATGCTTGATTTCTTGTGTGTAGAGTCTCCCCAGATTTGTCTTCATTGCATAGTGAACTATTATTTTTGCTTATACCATCTATAAATATACCTCCTATGCTTTCAACCTCTTATATGTTGTCTCTTTCAATAGGATGTCTCTCTCAATAAGGCCTATTGAAAGAGACAACATTATATATGTAATCTCCTATCATACTGCTTTCCATTGTATCATACCTCAAGGATGCAATTGATGATATGTTGTGAAGAATAGTCATAACTTGTAACACCACACATCCTAGTTTATTTCTTAGTATTTACCACTGTTAAAATTGGAAATGGGAAATAAGAAACTAACTGAAATTGCATTCGAACAAAGAAGCTGAGATTCCTAAGGTTTAGTTGATGAGAAAAGTTTAGTGTATTTCCACATCTGCAAGAACTATTGAATTAAAATACATTATACAAAAAATATATAAATCATTCAACTTTTGCAATCATATTCAAACTCTACTTCTGAACTTTTAATACTAGAAGTAAAATGCTTAAATTTATTGGGAAGGGAGAATTCACTTTAGACTATCAGAAGACTATCAAAAGCAATTAGAGGATATCAGAAACCAATTTTATATGGTAGAAGAATTGTGAAAGATCCCAAATAGAGACTGCAGAAATCCATCTCAATAGATATGAGGTGACAAATGTAGGTAGATTTATCATGGACGATGTTAAATTGTTACTGAATATTAGTTTTTTATTTCTTTAAATATATATTTTTTGATTGTGTTGGCTGTTTATTGGAGGCAAGAAGTGGCCTAAGAAACCCCATTTTCTTGAGAAACAGGTTCTAGAATGTGGCAATCCATGGTCATTCATTTTTCTGAAAACATATGGACCACCACTACTCTTCAAGTAGGCCCCTCAGGCAATTCCGGCCCCAGAACATCTGTTGTTGCTGATTACACCTTAGATTCATATTGGAAGGTACACTTAAGTTGAATCTAAGGTGCCTAGGGAACCATAGATTCATTATGAAAGTTGGAGCAATAAGGGTAGAGCGAGTTGCAGGTGGATTGTGGTATTTTTCTTGTTTACCTTATAATGTTGCTAAGGAATGATGTGTAAAAACTAGGATGGGGATTCCATATGTTAGAAATAAAATTACAAACTTAATTGGGGACAACAAAACTGAAATTCTCCTAAGCACAATCAAACTCATAGTTTTTCTACTTATTTGCTTTGTATCTCTTCGAAGATGTTTACAAGTATTGGGAGCATTTGTCAATGTTACAGCTCATATGTTATGACTGTTAGTGTAACAAATAAATAAAGGTTTCAGCTTTGAGTTGTAATTGGTTGTGTAAGAGTGTTTGCAATCTCTATAGTAAGTCTATTGGCTAGTGATCAATTATAACAAGACAAATTGGAGTACTAAGTGAGGTTTTTTTCGTTTTCCATTAGAGGCTGGAGTAGTAATAGTCTTTCATTTTCCAATGAAATGGATTGTTGAGGGAATTTCTTCCATCTTCAGAGTATGGATGCAGCTCCAGGATTCATTTGGCATTTGGATCATCGGGCCTTTATCACTTTTCTTTGGTCATTCTTCTTCAAAGTTTGAAATTGATGAATCTGCTTCTTCACTCACTGCCTGATTTATCATATCAATTATATATTTCCTATCCTTATTTTCAATGGAGGGTATTTCTTTTTTCCAATTATGGTTGACTTTGGCCACTACCTACCACCCTTGACCCAACAATGCATTGTACACCTTTTTATGCTATGAGATGAGTATAAAGTTCAATAAAAATGATTGAGTAGCCAATTATGGTCTTTTGTGTTGTTAGAACTCCAACATCCTTTATCCCTTGTTGGGCCACTTGCACCAGCTGAACAGTTGGAGGCCAAATAGTAGGCTTGCTCAAGCTTTGCTAAATGTTTTCTAGAGGTACGTTCACAATAGACCTGCCATTGATAATTGTGTAATGATGCACAATTATTAGTTTTCCAATGTTTCATATAATGTTATCTTTAGTAGGTGAATATATGTTTCTCAGCAGCACACAAATAAATTCTGAAAAGAGCAGAAGCTAGAGCAAAAAAATGGCACAACTGTGTAAAAGAGAACAAGAAAAGTCCAAGGCTTCCCCATTTCTCCTTTGCTTCTATTTGTTTGATTCATATAGAGATTCTCTCTGACCATATGTTGTGAATCTTTATAAATGCTATAAATCCTCACTGTTTAATTAATTCAAACAATTTTCTAGTTGTCACAACTAAATATTGGGTTTAATGTCAATTTAGGAAGATGATACATTATCATTTCACATCAGACTGTTAAGTTATAGAATATTAGCTTCTTGAGTCTTCATGATTGTCCTTATATTATCTTCATGATTGGACTGTGCATTCATGACTCTTCATGGATGTCCTCATATGGCCATTATGTCATCCCTGTTAACACTCTCGTAGCCTCTTTTCTCAACTTGATCATTTGAAACACAACCTTAAGGTCACAGTACTGACGCAAATATTTTAAACCCAGGTAAGTGAATTAATCTAATTCAACTTCTTTAATTCAATAATCTAGCTATAAGGGTTTCAAATGACTCACAGTCAATTATTAGTTGAAAACAAATGCAGCCTACCTTAGGTCAATGATCTCTTCACAATAAGGAATTCCTTCAAGATTCACAAACTCACTCTAATACCACTTGGTGTAGTCATAGATAGAGAGTCCAGAAAGAACTATTCAACCATGCAGCTTAAATTCAACATAATGTAAATAACACAAGAAAATATTCTACAGACATAGATCTTTATTGAAACACAACCTTCAGGTCACAACACTTGATCAATTTTTTAGTTTTTCATGTACCTGTTGAGTTTTCCTGTTTTAAACCCAAGTAAGTGAATTTGATTTACACATTTGTCATGCTGATAATGCCGTCTAAATGGAAAACTAATATGGATTATTCAATTTACTAAACTATCTTTTCAGATTGCTATTCTGAGATCAGAGTCATGACCTAATTGCCAAGTCTAGGTTTCCTGCTGAATTTGATTGGTTGAGATCTGTTACATACCAAATTGCTATTTAGTATCTTTGCATTTTGCTTAAAAGTCAAGTCTGATATTATCTTGTTTTTCTTTTCAATTTATCATCTTAATATTTATATATTTTAATTTGACATTATAGCTAATATATTTTATTGATGGTTGTCTTCTACAATATTTTCTTTAGTCAAGCATTGAGTATAGTGTTTGCACTTATTTCTTTTTGAGAGTCATGACCTAATTGCCAAGTCTGGGTTTCCTATTGAATTTGATTGCTTGAGATCTATTACATACCAAATTGCATCTAACATCTACTATCCATCTTCATCAGAAATATGCTCAAATGGGTGTTCTTTTCTAGCATCTCCAGAATGGTGCGAGTTTTCTAGGCTCCGATCATGACAATCCATATCTTCCTCACCTGTAGATCTTTCATCTCCAATTGCAATGTGATGCCGAAGTCTATCATTTGAGAGAATAAATGTGTTAGGTGTAGAGTTTGTCAGACGTCCACAACTTGCAACAGGAGTTAAAAAATTTCATATCTTCAATAGAATCACACACACTATTAATTTCTATTTTACCATCTCACAATTGATGGCTCCTATTTAGCTCACTGAACCTTGAAACATTGATACCATTAAAATCACTAACATACTTGCAATCTGATTGATGTTTACTTGTAATTGAAACATCAAAATTGGCCAAATCACCCAGCACAAGGTTTTTATAATGTCATTACATCCTCGAGCCTAGGAGATGCAACCAGTCTTATAACATTAGAATATCTGTCAAAGAACTTTTTATTATACATAACCATGTGCTTAACAACAGAGAATATTTTGCAATTATTCTACTTCCTTGATAATAGGTCAGCTCACAAGGAAAAAGTCAATAGCAGAATGAGATCCCGCTAGATTAGATAAATTTTGAAAAACACTATATTGAATGAAAATTAACACACAATTTTGTATACTGCACTATTAAAACTCAACAAACCTTGCATGGAATATATTGGCCATAAATTACCAATTAGACTGTCTATTTTGCTTGGAAAGAGTCATGCAATTCATTGGGAAATTAATAAATGAATTGCACACTGATTCTTTGGTTGAAGGGTGGTTGTAAAATGGTCAATGGTATAATAAAGAATAATTCAAAGAAATGATCAAATTGCCATTAAGTTTGGTTTGAATGCTACTCTTCTTTGCTAGTGTTAACCTAAAACCCAAAATCAAATTGTAATTCCAGTGCAAACATGTTGATCAGCACTTTTTGATCTTGGGTATGGAGTCTGATATACATTGATTCTTGAAAAGTGGATAAATGGGAAACGCATCATCCAATCATCCAAGTGGGCATGGACGACAGGTCCCCTATATAGGCATATTATTATGTAGAGGAGTTCAGGATTGCATGCAGCTATAAGCTTATTCTGTTGTGTGGAATCTGGATGCATAATGTTTGTTTTTGTCATCTAGTAAATATTAGTAAGATGAACACTTTAAGATTATACACATCTCTTGTAGATCTGTAACACCCATCTCTTATAGCATTCATATTACACTTTCATCAAAAATTAATGCTAAAGTAGATAAAAGAATAACATATTTAATAAAGATGTAAACGCAAACAGGATTTATACAAATACACTGATGCCTTCTCAGGGATATTTATCCTCCAATATCTGGGTGATAACATCAGAATCTGGAATCCACTTGTCATCAATCTTCACTAGAGGAACTTTTCCTTGAGGACTAATTTGTTGAAACCTGTTTACCACTGTCATAAAATTAACCCTTAAAATTTGTAAACATGCTCATGAGCATTGCTTGACTCGTATATTTCTCAACCAAATGACAAAAATTAGAACTGATCATAAAAATTGATGAATCAAAATTACCAGTTTGGCTTATCAATGATGTTTATCAATTTTGCATGCATTATCATGTGTATATATCGCTTAACCATTGCTAAACTCACAATAATAAACTTTGTAATCATGTCATGTCAATCGAATTGGAACTATTGGGGATGACCCTATTGATTTCCCAATTAATATAATCAAGATTAGTAATCAATCCCTCAATGTCAAGAATTGTTTGACAATACACTCTTTGAAATCATCTTAATTTCATACTTGATCTCTACCAAAATTTTTGTAATCTTAGGTTAATTTCAATTGGCATTTTCAACTATTGTGCTCCAGTCTAATCCTCTATGCAGGTCAGTGATATGTTGTATGATCTTGCATGTAATCCTTGAGGCACCCGTGTGTCCCAATAAACAAATAAACAAGTTATTCCACCATCCCACAAATTTGTCACCTTGCATTTGTAGTTAAGCAATTAAATAGCAGTTCCCATTGAATAAGGACTTGGTTGTCACAGGTTTTGAGATGCTTCTAACTATTAAACAAAATGGGTTCAGAAGGAATATACATAATCACAAATGCAATAAGGAAGCAACCTAACCTAACAAACTTTCTCCACAAAGCTGCATTCAATTAATGTTTTAGAATAAATCTACATTTAGTTGTAGGATATAACACAAAATTTATTTATGGTCTAGCATAACACCATATCATCGGTAGTCCTGGCATCAGAATGTGTTCCAAACCAAACAACTATACATGGAAAAGGGACAAAGGTTTATATAGACCCCTCTCAACCTCCCACAACCAAGATGGCCCTTTTTCCAACTTCAAAAACCTTTCAAAATCTAGCTTCTACCAAAAATAGATTGACTTTAGTAGTTTGTTGATAAATAGTTTGCTACTAGAGGTGAGTTGACCATTGGCAAACAAAAAATTCACTTCTTATGGAAGTATTCAACATGTCAAACTTGTTTTTCCAAGAACATGTAATTCCACCTAATTATTCCTTTTGTGTTTCTACTTTGCTACTATACCATATTTAGAACATTTTTTCATGGGCACAATTTTTCCTCTTATAATTTGTATTATACTCTAATGATGTTGATAAGAGCTTGTGATAAATGGCTTTATTGTTAGTTTCTATTTACAATAATATTGGATAAGATTAATGTTTATTGGGAAAAGATTGCATTGTGGTCAATGTCAGATTCTTAATGAAATCATTTGCTATTCCTTGATAATTTGGAAACTTGTCTATCTCAAAATAGAACCTTGAGAGTTAGCTTTTTTGGTGCAGAGCATCCACAACAGGTGACAAGTGCCTTGTTGTAATAGATTGCATGCTGGCCACTTTTCCAATATTAATTAGTCACTTAAAAATTGCAAGAGGCTATTCTAATTCCAGAATATCTGAATCAGATAATCATTCAGGCATCAAAGGTGTGGTACATTCATTGTCTACATTGCTTGAGGTAATATTGGTTGTTTTGTACTTTTCCTTGAATTCAAATTTCAGTCTTGATATACATACATCTTTGCTTGGCGTAGAAGTCAAAAAAGGAATTCACGAATTTAACTAGCTATATTTTTTATGATAAGGTTGTTTCTTTAGAATTTTTGGCATTCAAATCTTATGCTATTTTGCAAATTCTTAACACTTATAATAGAGGAACTTTGCTTTTCTCAATCTTAGGTCATAGATTCACTTAATACATATGCTCTAAACTTCTTGAGTCTTCATTATCTATTTTTTAGTCTTCATTATCTATTTAGTAGACCTTTTTCTCAGGTAGTGTCTGGTTTTCAAGGATGAACCTAAATGATGAGGATGTAATTTCAAAGGCATGAATACCAACCTTTTTTCCTATATCATCTGAGGAATGATTGTAATCACATCCTGATATGCACACATTAATAAATATTGAAACATTTTAAACATGCAGGGACTGATGAAGGATATCCTGAAGAAGGATAACCTGAATGCATACCTCCTATCATATTGGACAACATTCTGTTGTCCCACTTACTTACTCCATAACCCACTTACTAACAATATTGTCTACCCAACCCTTAGAATGCACATTTCATTGTATTTATTAACCTAAAATTGATAGTCAACCTTACAACAGTCTTTGTAAAGGCATTAACTGAAATTGATAGTCATCCTTACAGTTCATATAAATTTTTATATTTATCATCTATATTATTTTAAATTATCTTAATTTCTGAAATTTTCATCAAGCCACAACATTTTGGAAAAAAATTAGGGTGTGTCTCTCTTGAAAGTTTATGAAAGGGTAAAACCCATGTTACATGCTTTGGAGGGAACTTTTAGTGAAAGAGTTTGAGTTTAGTAGAATGGGTCGATGTTGTTAGGGTTTCCATGGCCTTAGGACTTGCCTAATAGGTAGCAAACTACTATGGCGGCCAGGACTGTGTCAAACACCGTATTGAAAGGAGAACATGTAGTTTTCAACCTTACTTGGCACTCAGCTTCGTGATCTTTAGGTGTGTTATCTCTTGAAACCCTCCCATGTTCGATAAAGATTCCAAAAACCTTGTTGAGAAAATCTTATTTACTGTTAAGACTTCTAGAACCATGTTAAAGGTGAATATTACTATCAAACTTCTTTTGAAAAGCTCATGTACGAGTGAGCACAAGGGAATCATGTTGAAAGTAATCCTCAATGGTGAAAGGGGAAAATGTAAAGCTATGAAGGCTATTGTAGAATATATGAAAGAAACATTTACAAAAGATATATAAGTCTTCTCAGTCTCGTGATTTTTAGCATTTTGTTTAAAGGAATTTGATATGCATTGAATATCTTGAAAGGTATGCCAAAGGATGCATATGTATACTGAAGCATGATTATGGAATATTGCAAGAAGAAATTAGAGTGCTCAGACACGAGCAATCAGACTTGCACAAAACAAGGGAACATGAGTTCAAAGTAAAGAATGCACGAGAGGCCCATGAAGCAATCAAACCAACTGATATTTGTTGCAGCCCATCAATGTTGGCAACTACACTCGAGAAAGATTTACTAAAGTTGTATACTCTTATATGGTGTCAAGTTGCCAACCATGGCCAATGCAAAGAACATGACAGTGGAAGCTGGCCAAGATTCAATTGACACAAATACTAGATACAAAGCACAAGGAATAAGGTTGGATTCAGGGCCATCAGGTGTATGCATTTGAGAAAGGTACCCATCTTGTTGCATGCTTTACTCAACCTGCCCTTGGCTATGTTTTCAAATTGGTAGAGATAAATGAGTAGCCTCAAATGAAAATATCTAAAGATGTCTCAAGGTGTCAATTCCCTGTGAAAAATAGTGTTACAGATTTGTATGGCAAAGAAAGGTATCCTTGGGTGGATATAGTGATTGGAGAGAAAGAATTTCCAGCCAAGGAGGGAGAGTGTCTTTTGTGTAGACATCCATTCAATGAATCAAAATGAGCTTATGTTGTGCCACAACGAGTTGAGGAACTCTACAATTGCTACTGGCCAGGAGCTTTAGGTAAAGAATATGAACCCTTTTAGACAGAGGTGTATTAAATAATTGGCTAGAATGTGGTCTAATCACATGCATGGCTTAAATCCCACACTTTATAAGGACTATCACTATGACAATAGAACAATCATGTGAAAGGGATAGTATCAGACAAGTCATAGTGGAAAAGAGGTCACCTTGTATGATACTTATTTTTTGCAGAAGGAGAATGAACATACTCTTCTGAGATTGTTGAATAAGGAAGATCTCTAGGATTTTATGCATTCTTTCTCCATGTTTCAAAGCCTTTAGGTAGCTTTGAGTGACTGTATTCCACTGTTCCTTAACAAAAATGGCACACTTTATATATGACTCTAGTGCAGATTCCTCCTCTTGTTTAGCTGATGGAAGAATGGTTCTTTTGGGTTCAGATGATGAAGGACCTGCCTAAGTAAAGAATACAGGAGTTGGAAGGAGGAATTATTAAGCAGAAAGATCTTACATGGGAGAAGAGATTGATGATTTCAAAATTGGATTGTCTAAGAATAGAATATCAAATAAAGTTGAAGAAAAGATTCCTAGATAGATGGATGATAGCAAGGCTTCTTGCCATTTTCCCATAGTTTTCTCCTTACCAGGCATTGTTTCAACATTTGAGAACACAGGGATAGTTCCCTCAAGAAAAAGTATTGTAGTCTGCTATTGATCATTTTCTTCGACATGGTGTGTTGAAACATGTACTGGATGAAGAGAAAGCTAAAGTTGGCACTACAAAATCAGACTTACCAGTGCAAGTTGGGACCTCCAACTTAAGGGTTGACATTATCTTAAATGGAGCTGGTCCATATCATAAACTTGAAGAGAAGAAAAAGTTTGAAATTCAAAGCAACTGATCCATTCAGTGAGTGCTAACAAAGTGCTTGGATCATAGGGTTTTGAAAAGTCACTGTGTCTCTGACAAAGTCAATAACAATGGCAGATATCCTTAAAGGACAAATCTCAGTGAAAGGCAGACTAGTGGATGCTACTGCTACCTAAGACAAAGAGTATTGTTGATAATGTTAGTAAGTCTAGAATGATGAAGGCTCACCAAAAAAATCTTGCAAGATCTCATTCATGACCTTTGTCATCCACAGATTTTGAGAAGGATAATGATAGTGTCTCAGGAAGAAAATCAAGCAAGAAATTTGATATATGCGGTCCTTTGGAGGAAGCATGTGGTTCACCAAAAGAATTGCATGTTAAAGCAGATCAAAGGATCAATTTAGTGTGAGTAGCAAATTATGGACAACCATATTTCAGAATGATAAAGGTAAAAATAGTGATCACAGTCTAAGGTACAGAAGAAGGGGCAGAAAAGGTAGGGAACCCTGTGACTATAAGGGTCAGGTTCAAAGTATTGTCAAGATATATCACAATCATAGGACAGACCATGTTCATTGTCACCTGCACTCATAAGCATAAAACCCTAAGTTAGTCATGAGGGAAGTCAAGTAGGATAGCATCTTGCTTATGATACTTAGGGACAATCATCATTCATAACCACAGTTATTTTGGGCTTCATAGGGGCAATAGGCTAGTAGCTATGATCAAGCAAAGTGACAGAGAAATTCTTATAGTCATGATATTAAATGGAGTGAGAGTGATACAAAGGTAAATCTTGAATGCATAAGAACATAGGTTGAAGACTTCAGAGCTGGTTTACTGAACAAGAAAAGGAGAGTCTTAAGGGAGATGATAACAAACTACAGTGAGCTAATGACACTAGAGCGGAGGTCTTTTATGATGCTAGGTAGGCAAGCAAGATTTCTATCAAGATACAAAAAATGACAAAGGAAAAACTCAAGTGACAGTACCTCTTAAGGGCATTAGAGCATGTGATAGTGATACATTGTTGAAGAGAACATAATGCACGGTTAACATATTCATATGATAGTCATTGGAAGACAAGGTTGTATTTCTAGCCTTAGAGGTCAAAGAGGCTCTTCATATTGTTAGCCATTCATATACTATTAATTACTCTTGATATTGTTAGCCATTCATATACTATTAATTACTAATAGAGAGTGCAACTCTATTAGTACAAGTCAGTTATTATATGATATGAACAAATAGAAAAGAAAAGAGATAATTCCACACAACAAAGAATTGTTGATGCTTTGGGTAATGATGAAGCTAATAGGATTAGTAAATTGCAAAGAATAGAGGGGTAGTGGAAACCACTGTAGTAGAACAATAAGAAATTGGTTGGGGCTTCTCAAGGATATGATGCATCCAAACAGGATGACTTGCCACTGAAAACCCTACTGAAACCCCAAAAAGTGACAGTGGACATAGAAGGCTGATCTGTGTAAGAGAGACTCTAATTATAGTATTTCCCTAAAGAAGGCTTAGGATCTTCAAACATAGATCACATGGCTTTTAAAAGAATGCAGAAACATTCAGCTAAGATGTGGAGTTGGGGAAGAAATTCCCAGTGATGACAGTATTTTGACACTGCACCTATGGCATCTGATGAAACATATGCAGAAAAAGTGACTTCAGATAGGCTGTTGACATTCAAAGATATTCATGGAAGGGTGGAGCAAAATTGTTAACTTTGTAGCCTAGTCTATACTCTTTCCTAGCAACTTGATGAAGGAAATAAGAGCTATAGGAAGGATTGAAATTGAGTATATAGGGAGGAACCATACATTGGTATTGTAGCTTCTATTAGTAATAGCTATCCTGTTGTAGTTTCATGCATTGATGATGAGAGAGTTGAGTTCCAGGATGGTACCAATACCTACAATCTTGTCATGTGTGAAGAAAGTGATGTAAGAAGATGTTAATCATGTCATGAAAACATGAAAGAGGTTAAAGCACAGTCAAAGGAGGAAGAGAAAATCCATGACAATATTTCAAAGTGTTTGCAAGTGAAGACTAATGAATAAGGTATAGTAATAGCAGCCTTATTAAGTCTTTTATATATGCAGTCCACTATTTAAGAGGGTTATCAGAGCATCATAGGGATTGTCAAGAGGGTGTTGAATTCTTCAAGTACCAAACACATACATTGTGATGGCAGTATTGTCCAAATCTTGAAAACAATAGCTTTCATATTGTTGACAAGTATCATTCATGATAGTTGTAAGTGGTAGGGGGTTTAATCATAACTAACAAGAGCCATTACTATGATAGTCATGAAACAATGAAGTCAATACTCAATAATGATAGTGCCAAGGCAATGTTAGAGTCCTCAAGTAGAATAATGTTGATGCTAGTGCTTATAACCCATATCGGAGTCAAATATCAACAAGGCAGTCATGATCATAGATAGTAGATGACAGTCTCATATGAAGGTCATAAGTATGACAGACCATCTTTAGATTAGAGTCAAATATCAACAGCGTAGTCATGATCATAGATAGTAGATGGTAGTCTCATATGAAGGTCATAAGTATGACAGATCATCTTCAAGGACTCATAAAGCAATTGAAAATACATTAAAGGAGCTTATCCTATGCCCTCCTAGGGAATTTAAGCATTCCCAAGACCTTACTCAATGCTTCAAATAGCCTTTGTTTGACCTGTTAAAGCTTTAAAATCCATTAAAAGTCCTTTTCCATGTGTATTTTTGCAAACCCTAGGTCTTAGGCTTCTTAAAACTTTGTTTTAGCAGACCGAGACACAAATTTACATTCAAAGCTTCAACTCTTTGCACATATGCCTTCACCTTATGGTCTATAACCTTTTAAATATGAATATATATGCAACAAGGATTTTACACACCAAAAATTGAGAGCTTTCACTAGATTAAGTAGAAGAAACACAAATTCTAAAGCCACTATTTACCCTAACAGTGGTTTTGACCTGTCTGCAATAAAATTACAATATCTTACTTCATACTTGATAAAAATGAATGAAACAAACTGGAAAATGAAATAGACTCATGGATTTATCCATTCCCATGACTGCCCCTTAATAACATGACTGTACTTATCCATACAATAATCTAAAGCACATATTTATTAGAAAAACACATAATTTTGCATATAAAAACAAGGCTCCAACACTGTAATGAGTAGATATGAAGTGCTTGAACTCATAAAATGATGCAATGACTAAGTAAACACAATATATGTTTCCAAAATCTGCTACAACAACACTAACCTACATTTAAATTCATTTTTTATTCATTTATTACATAGACAACAAGAATCCCAACCTGTTTTGGATGCTGGAGTTGAGATAGTGTTGTCAACGACCTAGTAATAGAATTTACCCTTGAATAAGGATAGCGACCAACATTATAAACCTTCCTGAAGCCACATGCCTAGCTGGTGATGGTCATCAACTTTGCTTTTTCTTTTCCACTAAAGCAAGTCCACAAAATGAAATTTCTCTATCTTAAAATGTAAAAGCATTTTTGCAAATAGTTTGTAAGTTTGCATTTCCAATACCTTGTATACCTGTCAAACGTGGTTTTCTAAATGTTGAAATAGTTTCATTCCCAGTTAAAAAATTCTGTAAGAGCAACAAAACAAAGGTCTTTATATTGATGTTTAATAAAAAAATATGAAAGTATTGCTTTGGAATTGCCTGAAATGCTTTTCTTTCTTGCAAAGCAGTAGATTTTGAGGCAGGAATGGAATTTTAACAGAGTGTTTGTTGTTTCCTCTCTTTAATGTGATAATTTTCTATCTTTCTAATGGTCATGTATCTGGATTGCCTTTGTCAGGTTTTTGAGAGTGGGAATCCCAATGCAAAATAAATAGTCCTTTCAAACATGGCAACAACTTTTAACCAGATTCTGTTATAGTTTGAGGTTTGCTGCTTCAAATCCTCTCTATGCAATTTTTTATGCTTTAGTTCCTAAATGATGTAAAGAAAAAACAATTAACACATTACACTATATTTACTCATTTGAACAAATGCATAATTTCTTCTATTTCTTCCTTTATTTCAGGATCCTTTCACATTTTCTAATTATCACAAAGCAATATAGGAGCCTTTTGATTACTACATGTTTGGAAAAAATTACATTCGGCCATTGATTGATTTTAGGTATTGTTGTTGTGATTCTCAAGAAGGTTTCAATTCTTGTTTTTTAATCTGATAGGATTGGTTGTATCTCATAGGAGGGTTTATGATTGTAGATTTAAGTAGTATTTGATCACCCCTAATAATATAGAGGTAGATTATTTTTCCTCATGCTTTTTCCATTGATTTTTTTTTTCTATTAATTATGTAGTTTTGACAAATGAACGATAAGGTTATTTTGATTTCTGAGACTAAAAATGACATCTTTGAGTAAATTTTTGAATGTAAGGGAGGTTGTATATATGTTAGGCTTGCTAGGGGAATTGGATTGCTCAACAAGAAAAGATTTCTAAATGAATTTAGCTCTAACTCTATGGGAAAGATGATGGTTTGATAGACATACACAATTCAACCTGTATGGGAGTGATGACAGTTGGATGGAACATCTAAAGAGGTTTTAGATATGCTAGAGGAAAGCTATGAGGAAACTAAATTGATAATGTTTGGAGTTTCTTTTTCTTCTTATATGTTGAGTCTAATTAATAAGTTTAATGTTGTGTGGCAACTTGCAGTTGAGCATGTTGATATGATAAAGGCTAGCATTGTCGATCCTCTAAAAGTTATCAGAATTGCATTAGTTGATGCAAAAAGGTAAAACTATTTATCTTATTATAATTAGTGGAACTTGCAACTACAATATCTGATAAAAATATACTTCAAAATATGTTTTTGACGTACTAATTTTGAAACCTTATTTCAGGTTGTAGCTCCAAATTGGAGAAGTAAAAGGTGAATACCAGCGAGGAAGAGTTTGGAGGAGCCGAAACCAATAGCGGCAGGAAAGCTGTGGATTTGCAAGGGGATTAAATGGGTCAAGCCCCTATAGGAGGTCATTTCCAATCCAAAAGGACTGCAATTAAGGAAGGGGAAAACAGTATAAGTATATAAAAATAAGAGTATTTTGTTTATATAGTGTCAGTAAGTTGTACAGTGTCACTAAGACATTGAATGTAACCAATGAGATTTTGATTTTCCAATGAGGCTTAATAAAGCAAATTTTTAGAGTGGTTTTTTCTCCACTCATAAATATTGTGTTGTTTGTGTTTGTGTTTTATCAATCATATTTGTTCAAGAATTTTTGTCATCATTTCATGGTGCTTCTTCAACATTTGAATACCTATGATACTTGAAGTTTATATGCATTAATTTGTGAGGATTAATTAAGTTAGATTTGATTTGTAATGACTAAATATATGACTAAAGTAATGACTTACATGATTAAATACATGACTAAATTAATGACTAAATATGACTAAAGTAATGACTAAATAAATGACTACCATGACTAAATAAATGGCCAGTTAACAACAATAAATGACTAAATTAATGACTAAATATATGACTAAATTAATGACTAAATAAATGACTAAATTAATGACTAAATCAATGACCAAATCAATGATTAAATAAATGACTAAAATAGTTTAGTCATAAATTTGGTGGTGTTATAAATGATACAAATAAACCACTAAAATAGTCATGTGACTAAAATTAATGACTAAAATATATGACTAAATAAATGACTAAATAAATGACCAAATCAATGACAAAATCAATGACTAAATCAATGACTAAATAAATGACTAAAATAGTTTAGTCATAAATTTGGTCACATTATAAATGATCGGCAATAAACTACTAATGGTCACGTGACCAAAATTAGTCACATATATGCAATTTTTAGTAGTTTATTTAGTCATATATTGTTGTTTTTGTACTAGTGTACTGTGGATAAAGATACTAAGTCCTACTTCTTACTAAATCAAGAGACCAATCTATCTCTCAAAAAGAAAGAACTTGAACTTGTACTTCTCTAGTCATCAACACCACCATCCTAATTAGCATTAGTATAGGCACTTGGAGAAAATTTATCATCCTCTTATACCACAAACCATAATCTAGAGTTCTTTCCAAGTATCTAAATATTCTTTTCATTAATATTTCATGAGATTTATTAGGATTAGCTTGAAATTTGGAAACCAAACATACATCATGTATGATATCAACCCTGAAACATGTAGATTGTCTATATAGACTTATATAACTGAACTTGTATACCAACTAGGACAAGTACCGAAACATATGTTTTCAAGATTAGATAGGCATCTAAAAAAATCTATACCACACTTCCATTTCAAAACTAAACATGCAAACCACCAAAATACCTAATAATTCAAAGTATCATGCATTGAACATCCCTGAACATGTCTAGAAGACTGCATGAAAAAAAAAAAAATTTCTTGATGAATACATAGCATTCCAACAAGCCTTCACCATCACTTTATTCTACTAGAGAATAGACCAGAACACAGTCACTTACAAATTTTATTTCAGAAGGTCTAAATACATGAAAACTTGGATATAATACCTTCACCCCTTGACCAACTTATCTTTTGAACTACAAGAAAAAAAAAATCTCTAAAAAGAGGTGCAGACCAAAATATCATGACTCTGCCTTAGAGTATACATTAGGAATACCTTGGAAAACTTATGAAACTCATCTTCAAGTTTGATACACCAAACTAGAATAATATCAATCAAAATATGTTTACCTACCTCTACACATCCTCTACTTGTATCAAAACCTACATCAATTGGTTCATTCTTGCACAACAAACCTATACACCAAAAGGTCTAATCCAACTCCTCTTCCATGCTAAAGTCTTCACCATCTTACTCTCTTCAGGGGGATTGAAATATTTTTCAAAAGAAATATGAGATAATGCTCTATCTTTTCAATTACTAAAGGACTCATCTACACCATTCTAAGGTATAAATTCATTCTTTACTTCACTTTCTTCCTTCTTACATACTTTGTTCATTTCCTTCTTTTGTTCATTAGTGTTAGTCTTCTTTTGTGAAGTAGAAGGTATTGCATTCTTTCCTTTGCAAAACCTTGCAATGTGTCTTGACTTATTGCAATTGTAATAGGTGATACTAAATTGAAGAACATAATTACTTCTTCTCACATTAGATCTACAATAAACATCCTTATGACCAAACTCGTTGAATGTGTAGTAGTAATCATAGAAGGATTGAGAAGTCATAAAACTACTATTCCTCATCATTTTACTTATGCATTCATTAGCCTTATGACCAAATTTATTGTAAGCATAATGCTAACTATAAAAGGATTGAGATTTCATAGAATTGTACCTTGGAGGCCTAAATAAATTTTGACTCCTCTTGCTTCTACACTCAATTTCCTTATGAAAATACTTATTGTGAGCATAGCAGTTACCATTGAACTTGATAGGAGAATTTTTCTTAGAGACAAGCTTTTTGAAGTTCCTTTCCTTGTTCCAAACATGAATGAATCCTCCTTCTTTCTTGTTGTCTTGATTTGTCTTTACATCTATGGAGAATTTATCCTTAGGATTTTTAGTGTGGTATTTCTCTTCCCTTGTTTAAGGCATTCCTTTTGCTTTGAAGTTATCCTAAAATTTTATAGATGTATTGTTCATAGGAATTTTCCCTTTTTCAAAACCAAGTCCAAATTTCTCTTTAGATTACTTTTGAGAGTTAATCAACTAATCAATAATTATAGAACCTCCTCTCATTTTCAGACCCTTCTCAATTTCCTTTTTTTCTTTTTCAAGTTCTTTTCTCAGAGGTACAATCTCTTCCTCAAGATTTAAACATTCAGTAGTTTTATCATTGAGCTTGGTGTTCAAGAAATCCTCAATCCTCTTGCCTTCTTCATCATTAAATTTTAAAATTGAGATCACATCTTTGACTTCTTTTATTTTAGTATCACATCAATTTCCACATCTTATTTAAGGTTTTAGTTTTCCAATATATTCTTTTGATTCTTTGTCCTTTCCTTTAATATGTTAATTTTCTCTTTTAATTTCTCCCTCATGCAGTCATATTTGATATTTTACAATTTCCTTCATCTAGATCTTCAAGAGAAAACCAGAGTTCTCCTTCAAAATCAAGTTCACAATCATCTAGATTGAAGTCCCAACCTTCAAGTTTCATTGACTCTAGATCTAGTTGAGAAGAAAACATATCTTCATCATACAAGGAGCTAGACTTCTTACAATTTTCAATGTTACACTTTTTGTCACCAAATTCCAAATCAATAAAAAGGGTTTCATCATTTGAATCATTCTCTGTATATTCTAAGGAATAGTTTCTCTCCATAGAATAGAGACCTCTTTTAACCTTAACTCATTTATTATCATCATCTTTATAATTTGCAATCCCTTTCTTCAACCTTCTCAAAAAATTTGCATCAACTTCATCAAATTCATCATTTTGATCAGCAACATCATCTTCAATCTTTTTGTTAGCTTTGGATGTAGCTTCCTTCTTTGGAGAATCTTGATCAAACTCTCTCATTTCAAAGTAAGTAAGAAGACAAACAATAGTATGATCAGTCTTGGACTTCCTCAATGGTGAACCTTTGGTTTTCATGCTAATTTATTCTGCCTAGGTCTTTGGTTGGATCAGCCAGTGATAATCATGGATCTTTGATTTTGGAAATTTTAACCTCAAATTTGTCATTTAAGCAATTAAAACCTGGACATAATCTTTCTCATATTAGATATCTATAAAAATCTTCAAAATTTTAATATAAATTAATTCATCAAGTCAATAGTTATTTAGGGAAAATCTTATCATTAATTATAAAGGATATTGAGGTTTTTAAATGGATGAGACTTCCTAAATTGAATATAACATAACTTTAGGGGAAAGATACAAGGAACTGATGAGATTAACTATCTTATAGTAGGATACAAATAGTTTATAAAGAATTACAATATTTGTCAACAATTCACTTTGTTAATTGAGGAGTTCAAGAACATTTGATCTTTCCTTCAAATACTTACACATTTTTTGTATTGGATATTAAATGGATTCCACATTCACACTCCCTCACACTTTTTCATACTTACATGCTACTAACATCTAAAATGATCTTGTATTTATATCCATCACAATTCTTCAAAACTTCAATTAGGTTAGCTAGGAAAGAATATAATCAATGAATTCAACAAGTCAGCCACCAAAGCATAATGTGATCCTATCTTGGAGATAGAGAGGACCAAAAAAACTTATTACATCTTCGAATGTCATCTAAAACAATTCACACATTGGCACACATCAATTTGAGTCAGCATCAACAAAACATGTAGAAGAAACATGAAGCACACAACCAATCAATCCAAAAATATACTTTCAAATGAATTTACTTGATGTAGTCCCAAATAGGATAGGTTGAAACCCAAATCTATCATAACACATCTTCAAATGCTAGTGCATACCCCCAAGCACATGGCACAAGCAAAAGAACAAACCCTATTAGCTAGATATGTACAAATAACCTAGAAAGCCAACTCAAGACACATTATAGCACCAAAAAGGCCAATCAACAACATGCAGATCACATGGAGATGTTCCATGAACATCCAATAATACTTTCATACACTTCTTTCATATTTCCATTCCATCAATCACCATTGCAGATCAAACCAGAACATAATACTTCATTTAGGAAGCAAAAAATTCATAAATATGAGATATGACATTAACAGAACAACTTGTGGACCACTTCATCACATGAAATTGGAATTGAGACACTACACAGACACTGAGAGAATATTTCCCAAGCTACAGGAGTAGACATATCAATGTAGAGAAATGTGAAGCATTTCTTGGACCAGGCAAATGACCAACAACACTACCAACCCTCTACAATTCATAAAAATATCCCTAGCACCATTGGTGACTGTTGTGAAATTTTTGCACACCTGCCCCATCGGAGGAGGGGACCCTCTTTCTTTATTTTTCTTTCTATTATTTTCTTTAGTTTTCACCTTTTCCTCTTAAGGGAGAGGTTCCTCAAAATTTTGATTCACTTCACCTTGTTGAGTTTTAATGCTTTATCTACACTTCAAGTGTTTTTTTTGCAACATTTTTTAGCTTGGTTGATGCTTTGAGTTATTGGTTTTATGCAAATTTTACTAAAGCATCAAAATTGGGAATGTTTGGGAGAGTTTTAGGAAATTCGCCTGGTGTCAAATTCCCCGAAGGCCAAGTGGTCCACTATACCCACGGTGATCTCGATTACCCAAAAGTTCAAATACTCGCTAAAGCTTTGAGCTATCAGATTCCATGAAGTTTGCATCATTCGCTAAATCCATCCCTAGATAGATTCCCCAAGCCTTCATTGTGTCACTAAATCCTTCAATCTTCATTAGATTCCCCAAATCCACTACTGGCTCATTTTCTGAAACTTTGATGAAAGCTTTATTTGCACATTTATGGGTTCTGTAGTTGAATTACTTCATTATTAATGCTAAATTATGGGTTGAATTATATGCACTTGACCCTATACTCATTGCTCATTTTAAGGAGTGCATTGTTGGAGAGCATTTGAGCATTTTGGTATATCAAAGGTGTGGATTTGGGCATTTTGCAAGTCATCAACTAGGATTTCCAGGTGTGCATTTGGATTCTCATTATGAGTATCCTAGGTCAAAACATAGGGTTTCAAACCTATTTTTTGAAATGGATTTCCATGTGAATTCTTTATAATGTATTAGAATTTTAGTGGTGCAAGTTTAAGGTCACAGTTTGCATTATACTAATTTAATTTTGTGATGGTGTTTTTGAGCTTGTTTTTCCTGTATTTGATTTCACAAGGGTTTTTCTTTAATTGATGATTACCATTGCATTGTTAATTCCAACTTTGAATTTGTTTCATTTGTTGTATATTTTGCATTCAAAGTTGAGAAACTAGGGCATCATTTTGTTAAGCTAGGTCTTTGAAATTTCAATCGTTTAATGGTACATTTTGATTATGAATACCATGGACTAGGAGAAAATTGAAATAAATGATTGAGTAGGTTCTTAAAGGTTCAATAGTGGTAATGTGCCATTGGATAATCCCTAGCTCATGATAGATGTAAATTCATTGATATTGAGTAGTTATGCTTGCAGATTCTAGTTTAAATTGGATCATATAGCATGATTGGAGTGTGATGATTAAACCCTGGTATGTAATTCAAGCAATATGATTCAGTTGTTCTTTGGTTCAAGGATTTGAAGTTGGATTGTAGCTAGTTCACTTAATTATTTAGCTCCCAAATGCATGAATTCATTCTTCACAGAATCCACCTCTACATGGAAAACCTGAATCTTGTTCCTTCATGTAATCCTTGTCATTGTGGAAAACTCGAACACATATCTTTCGCTAAATTCTCTTGGTCATGGATTCACTAAAGTTTAGAGGATTGTCTCTTTATAAGTGATTCAAAAGGAAATAAATGAAAAACTCATCACAATGAGCCGATTTGAAATATTTGAAGAGTTTATGAAAGTAATGTAGAATCTCTTACTTCCTTTGTGAAATCCACATGACTAAGAAAAACCCAAACTTCCATCCTTTCATGGAATTCGTGATGTCCTAGATTCTCTAAAATCCATCTAGGCCCAACATCCTTGAGTTCATAAAATGCTCAAGGAATGTTTGAGTGTGATCTTGGGAAAGACATAAGGTAAATTTCATGATCTTAGGAATATCTCATGATTTAAGTTTGACCAATTTTTTCATTCTTCATGGAATCCGCCTAAGCGTGGAGTTCCCAAGGGTCAGTTCCTTCACGAAATCTGTGATGGGTCAGATTCCTTAAAATATGTGAGTACTCAAAATCTATGAATGTGTCAAAAACTCAAAAATGGTTGATATTTTATTTTAAAGGTTTTCAACTTGGTTTTGATGATTCTAATGATGATTTGAAGTTAATTATATGTTGCATATGTTCTTTAATGATGGTTTTAATGATGCAATGATGTTATAATGATTATTTATGCTTGTAATTTCAATAATTATGCTCTTTTCTAATCAAATGCAGGTAAAATCTAGTAAAGGAAAAGGTTCTAAGGAAAAATCCACAAAACCAATCAAAGAGGAACCTACAAATAGAGTAAAAATGATGAAGTATGAATTCAAAGGCACAATTCTAGAATCTAAGATCATTTCAACCTGTGTAGAAGTTAGAGATACTAATATGGGTCATGTAGATTATGAGGATTTCAAGAAAAGAATGCATTGCTATGCACCTACTCCTCTAGCTCATATATTGGTACATATAGAGCACAAGCTTCTAGGTTACCACCTTTAGTGCAATGTTCAAAGTTAATCATGGAGTGTGCAAAACATTATGACTCAGATAGGAGGGTGCTGGCTAATTTGACTGAAGAATATATAGTTGAGGCCTTCAATATTGGGTCACATAAAAATTTGGTGGAGATGCATTTAAAGGTTGCACAAGGATTATATGACTCTAATCCAGCAGAGGCCTTGGAAATCGTGAATAGCTCATGGATTGAAAATCCAAAGTCACATTATTCTAAATTTCCAAAACAACGGCATAGAAGTGACTTTAAATTGGAATATAATGGCATGATCACTCTACTTAGTAGAGTGGTATGATTAGATAAAGCTTTCATCTTTGAAGAATGGATGTTTCATGTCATCTCTTAGATTAAGAAAGGGATTCATTATCATTGGGTAGGCATTATAAGTGATAATTTAGATTTGCAATTGAGAAGTTTGAAAGACACTAAAACATTCACCATGAATTCATATGTTGTTTATATGTTGGCCAAGAATTTCAAATACAAGGGGTTGAGTTGTAAAGGAATAATTGGTCAAGATAGAGTGTATGATGTTTATACTTAGCAGCATTTCAATACTTCTAATTTCAAAAGGGTCAATGATGCCTTCACCATGTACATAAAAAGGACTTTTCAAGATGCACTTCATGTATGAATTTTAGTAGAAGCAATGCATCTAATCAAGAAATATGGATTCTGGTTTATTCAATGTCCAAATTTCACTTATATCAGAGTGCATGGATCTCCAAAGGTCCCATATAGGCTTCCCAGATATCCTACTAACAAGGTTATATTGTTGGAATTAACTAGACAGTTAGCTGCATTTGATGCCATTTTGAATGAAATGCATAAAACAAGGGTTGGTATTGATTCCCCCTTAAGGATTGGAGATTTGGAGGCTTTCCCTTCAATACATAGTGCACACCATTTAGAGATAGAGATGGCTCATCTTCATTTGTACTCCCATTTTAACAGAGGCAATTTTGATCCCTATGGAGTGGCACAGAGGATGGCTAACAAGGAGTATAGACATAGAGAACATCTTGAGGATTATTGGGAAAATTGTAGAGATGAATTTGAGGTTATAAAGAGAAGATGTTCAAGACTTTCTTTGAATTTTATTAGATTGTATAGAGTGGAAAATGTGTTAGATCAAGTCGATCATGAAGACAATCCCATTTAGTGCCATGATTACACACATTTTTAGGATAAGCCACTTCCCACCATCAATTAGTTTGAAGATGAAGTTGTTGACTTGGACCAAATTATTTCCCTAGTATTGAGATATTCCAAACAATGGGTCAAACATAAGGTCTTGTAGTTAGAAGCAACAAGAACTAGATTTACATTTGACTTATTAGGAGACTTGGAATCACATTCAGATGATGAAACTAAAAATACTCAAGATGATACTATAGTTCCTCAAGAATAAGAGAATACAAAAAAAGTTCCAATTGTAATAAAAAGTAAAACTAGGAGTCAAACCAAGGACAAAGAGCCTAAGAGAAAACCAGTCTCAAAGAGGAGTAAACCTACAAATTAAGTAACTAGAGAGGATGAACCTTCCAAGAAAAGAAAAATTATTACAGAAGGAGAAAAGTTATCCAGATCGAAGAAAACCAAGGCTAGTGAAGTAGACACAGATCAAGCCAAGGTGATTGAATTGGATATCTCTAGAGAAAGGACCAAAGTATATACAAGAAAGAACTCTCCAAAGATAAAGGTTTCTCCTCTAGGTGTAGAAAATATGGAGAATGTAGTAAATGAACTTGAAAATAATTTTGGGGAACCATCCATTGAAGAAGTCGAGGATATTGAGAGAGAAGTTATAGGAAATAATACTCCTCCTCAATCTCCTCCACAAAATGTGCAAGATGAAATTGAAAAATAGGAGGTAGAAGTTGAAATAGGTGAGGTTATTGTCTCTAATGAGCCTAGATAGCAAGAACAAGAAGATGGAGAAGAAGTAGAAAATACAAAGAGTGGAGAGCTCATTGGCTTTGGAATACAGCTGGAACAAAAGGTTCCTAAGATGTAAAATTATAAAGAAGAGAAAGAACCAAAGAAGGTGGAAGAAATTCCTTCCAAATCTCCAGAAAAAGAGGAAACACATGTGGCTAATGATGAGAACAAGGTTGGAGAGCAAAAAAATCAAGAGAATACTAATAAAAATCTAGAGAACATTGAAGATGATCAGCCTAAGGATCAAAAGGAGCAAAATGTTTCTCAAGATGAAATAGATGTACAAGAGTCAACTACTCTTGATTGGCTAAAGGAATTATTGGAGCCCAAGCATATCATTGTAGAAGAAGAGACTCAAGATTAAGGTAATTTTCTAGCAAATTTGGGTAAGTCAAAAGAAAGAAAGAAGGAAAGGGTGGTGTCAAGGATGACCTGAGATGAATTGAATAATAGAATTCTTCAAGTTTCCACACCTCTAAATGGAAAACATAAAGATTAGGTTAGTCCATCTGACTACAAGGTTTAGACTATTAATCTGGGTCCTTCCACCAATGCACAAGAGAAAGAGGACCTTCAATCATTTGTGTAGGTCATTCTAAGGAGACTGTACAATGCAACAAAAGATAAGGAAAAGCTACAAAAACAAATGGTAGATCTACAAAAATACATCCAACATTTAATTAACCCTACATAGGTCGGTGGGGATATCCCTTGTTTAGAGGACTTGTTTTCAAAGGATTCTATAACTCAAATTGAAAGAATGAGAACCTCCTTGCAGGTCACTCAACAATGGATAGGCAGTGTATGTCAAAAATGGGATGCTATGATAGAAAAGGTAGTGTATACACATGAAAAAGGATTTTTTTTTTTAATAAATAACTTAGCTCACAACAAAATGCCAAGCAATGGAGGATACAACTATTATTGGGTTCAAGAAAATAATGGAAATTCCAAAAGAAGTATTAGTCATGGAAAATGTACTCATAGCTGAGAATATGAATAATCCAGTTGAATGGGTGGAGGCATTCAATTTCAAGAAAGAGCTCATTATGAAAGCATCAAAGAAGGCATCCAAGATCCAAGGTAAATTAAATGAAATATCAAATAGTTGCATTGCATTCTTGGAGATTTTTACAGGAAGAAATAAGTTTGGAAAGAAGAACTTAAAGGTGGATCAACTACAAAATGGTGGCATGAAATCTATTCTCCAATTGAATATGGACCTATAACAAATGATCAACTTGAAGATGCAGCTATTTATATTTCCAATTTGGATAAATATCAAGGGAGCTTCAAGTAGATTGGGAAAAGACTTTGCATAAATATGGAGAAGAAATAAAATCCATTAAGTTAAGAATAAAGTTTATTCCAATCCCAGACTAGGTTGAGTTGGATAATGTTCCTTCAAGGGTCAAAGAAATTTCTAGAAGTGGAGAAAAGGACAAGGAGGATGACCCAACTTGATTTCCTTGAACAACATGCAGACTATATCAACTTAACTAGATTTATAAGTCGGTTGTGTGGACATGAAAAAAGTAACCCTTCTATTGTTTCTTCTTGTTTAGTCCCTCCTCATGATTTTGGCTTGATTTTTCCTTGATTTAATGTTGTAATGTGTTCAACACATTCACATTATGTCTTTGGTCCTTGTGAATCATTAAGAACTTTATGATGCCTTGTAAAAGTGTTGCGAAGTGTTGTACCCCACTTTCACACTTTTCTTGGATCTTATTAATATAATTCACCTAAATAACCCCTTTTTATCACTTACCAATCCTTATTTCAAAGTGTTGTAAAGAGTTGTAACAAAATTTCATGCTTTTCTAGGCTTGTCATCAATAGTTTGACCCTTTCTTATGTTTAAATGGCCCCTTAATGCACTTGCAAGCCCTAATTAAGTGTTTTCTAGAGAATAATCTCATTAAACATCATTTAATACACTTTAATTCCTAACACCCATTAAAATTGCCCTGGTGGGACCAAGTCATCAGGGCGAATTGGTCCCACTTAGCAGAAAAATAAAAATTATTTCAAAATTTTGGTGGGATACTATTTTCTTGACCTTGAGGTTGGCCTGTGATGTGGTATCTTCGAGAAAGTTTTTATAATCATGTATAAATAAAGGTTTTCCTCTCGTTTTCACCCCCCAATAAATTCATACATTCATCCACTTAATCATTCTCAAGCATTCTAGTAATTTTCAAGTCTACATTCATTGGAACTTTTACTTGCATATCTTCAAATTTATAGATCAAGGGTTTGGTAAGTTGTAGCATTGCATGTTGTTCATTTTTCATTTCATTTCATTTTCAAGGGTTTAATCACCAAACTAGGGTTTGACCAAGGCAAACCCCTATTCACTAACCCTTAACCCTTTTTTCCCTCTTTGCATGTGTGTTTTGCAGGTCTTGTATGAAAATTTTTCAAAGAGAAAGGTGTTAAAAGGTTTCATGAATTCATCAAAGTATTTCAAAGTAAAAAAAAACCTAAAAGAAGCTTGGAGATCACCTATAGACCATATTCTATAGATTTAGATCCAGAAACTTATCAAGAACAAAAGTGCAGATTGAAGACTACAAATTCCTGTCCCAAATTTCCTACGATTCACAAGTGGACTAAGTCACCATATATGGTGAATTAGTCCCACTTCCATGCCTGAAAAGTGTTTTCTACATTTCTGGATACCCTTTTGGTTGAAACCTATTCTAACAGAATTTCCCCAAAACAGGACTTATTCTTTCAGCTTGGTGTAAGTGTCCTAGTTGGCTTCAATAGTGAATTTTGTAGGATTACAGAGCCTCTCTACATCACATTCCAGTATCCAAGTGCACCTCTCTATCTCATTCATTTCTTTTATAGATTTTTTTGCATTCTTAGGTCATTTTGCATACAACATTGTGTTTTCAAACATCTTGCATTTCATTAGTTTTGCATTAATAATCAATATCTTTTATTAGTTTATTGCATTTAGGACATTACAATTAAGCATATTCCATTCATATTTTCATTATTCTTGAATGGGGACATTGCAATTTTTGGCATACCTCTCTCCTTTTAGGTGAAAACCCCTAGAAGTGTTAGAAAGCCTTGTGGTGCCAAAATATTTGTCAAAATTTTGGTGAACCCAACTTTAGAACATTTTATTTCTAATTTCAAGTGCATTTACATCCTAGGAATAGCTTGCAATCGCATTACATTTAATTTCGCATTATTTAATTTGTATCCTAGGGTTTTAAAAATTACACTAGTGAAAAGCTTATATAGCTTGCATTATTGCATTGTATTTCATTCCAAATTCACAAAATTCTACATATTCCTATTACATCTACATTTAAAAACATAAAAAGCATAAAAAATTCATTAAAATTTTTAGAATTTTTTTTTTTAAATCACTACCTAGACTCATTCGCCACCCTAGGTGACTTAGTCTAGTTGCACATTCTACACTGTAATTTCTGTCATTTCCAAATCATTTTTTTGCATTTATTTTTTCTATTGTTACATTTCTATGATTATTTCTAGATTTCTTGTTTTTCCTTTGCATCATGGCTATGTGTTTTAATAAGCTTTGGATGTCATTAAAATCCTTAGTTGACATTTCAAGTTGTGCCTTTGCAACTGATCCTAATGACATTGAACTTCCTCATGCTCCTTCAACTCCTCATGAATGTCCTCATGATGTTGACATCATTGGAGAAGATGATGATAGCATGAATAAGTTCCTAAATGAATGCCTTGACAGCCTCGAAGCTCATGCATCCTTTTATCCATCCATGAAACAACAAGACCTTCCTATAGTACCACATCCTAATATGTTTGGTTACTTACATCCTAAAACAAATGAAGGACCTAAGTTCCCTCCACCAGGTGAACCTAGTTCTTCTAAACAAAAAACCCCTCAACCATGTTATGATAATAAAGTAACAAATACTCCAATCAACCTTGAAGAAACCTATGGAAAAGGTTTTACCATTTTAAGCAAACAAGGATGTGACATAACAACTAAACATGGCATTCATCAACTCTTAGAGAAAACTCCAAAAGACGATAACACAACAGGGTTAGGGGTATGTGCAGGATCATCATGGAAAAAATAGGCCCTTAGGTGAAAAAAATAAAAAACTCAGAGTTAGGAAACTTGAAGTAAAAATTTGAATAAGTTATCTATATTATTTAAAAATATGTAAGAATAGAATCAGCAAAATTGAATTATAGTTTTAAATACTAGGTTTTTTTTAAAATCTATTTGAAGAAAATTTGAAATTTCAATGATGATATAAATTTTAGGGAAAAATAAGTAGGTGTCTGTCTAACCACTATACAATAAAATGATATTATTTTTACAAGATTTTAGATATAAGTAGAGGGACTCATGTCCAGATGTCATGCATATTTTTTTGTATTTTTCCAAGTAAATAATTAATTATGATTTTTTTTATTAAAACTTTTTAAAATATAAAACTTCATTATGTAGAAGCCACTATCGCTTAAGTCAAAATTCATGAAATTCAATTCTTTTTTTAATCTACAGTACCGAAATAATTGATGCATGTTTTGGATTAAAAATGTAATCTCATTGAAAGCTATAGATGTTTTTCAATCAGCCAATCAATTAGGACTTTAGCCATAATTTAAATAGAAAATGAATAATAATTACTTATTAAATTCAAAGTAAAGAATAATTTATATTGGTGGAAAGTTGAGAATCTCCTTTAAAAACACTTTTCATTTCATCAATTTTGGGTAAAAAAAAAGTCATCAGCCACATACCCTACACATACCCATCATATCGCCACTTTTTGGCCCATCATGATCTTGCACATACCCTTAGGATATCAAGATCCCTCTCATAACAACAAGCCTCCTAGAGAATATTGGAGACTTCGTGATGATGGCATGGTGATCTTTGATTCCCCTCTCGATCTAAATGTCCTTCCTTGAGAGCAACCCTTACCTGATAACAATGACAAGGATGAGAGGATCACTTTGGGTCCTCCTCCCATTCGAGAAAAGGGTGAATCTAGAAAACGTAAAAGATCAGGCTACAAGTTACAAAACCTCAAGTTTCCTCTTCATCCACCACCTGAATGTGAAAGGAAATTACAAATACTTTTAAACAAAGGAATCATACTATTACCACCTATGAATAGGTTGATAATATATCCTAAAGATGCTAACGTTGCACATTGTGCATATCATCATGTTCTTGGACATAGAAGTAATGAGTGTCACCAATTGAAAGAACAACTAAGCAAGTATCATTTTGATGGCAATAATTGCTATCCAATAGTTCCATAAACCACCATCAAATTCCTTATCATGTAATAGTTGTAGAAAATTATCTTTTGACTATTACATGACCTTTCCCATCACCTACCTCAACTCATTCTTGTCCTACACTCATTGGGGGAAAGAAGTTAATAGCCTTGTCCTAGTATTGCATTTTTTGTTGTCCCTTACCTATGTTATTCACCTTCTGCTTATATCAATTGAGATTGGGAGGTGGATGACTTGCTTGATAGTTGACTCGCATTTCCCTTACTAGTCTTTTACATGTTCTTTTTCTTTTCCTTTTAAGTGTTTGCATGTGCGTAACATGTTCCCCTGTGATGTTTTATTTGATGTTTTCTCTCTTTGTGACATTCCTCTATTTGTACCTTCATTATTCTCTATGTCGTACATCACTTTCACCTTTTTTTTGGTCTTTTTCTTGTGTTTTCTTTGTGGGGATGACATAAGGCATCGATACATTCAAGTCTCTTTCATGTTGACCCAAAAGACCTTTTTCTTTGCCTTTTCTTTTTGTCTTTTTCTTGTGTTTTCCTTTTGGGGATGACCCAAGGCATTGAGACACCCCATGTCTACTTCATGTTGACCCAAAAGCTTTTCATTTTTCTTTCACCTTTTCATTTTCATTTGGCTTGTGTTTTCCTTTTGGGGATGACGCAAAGCATCGAGACACCCTATGTTTCTTCCATGTTGACCCAAAAGGTTCTTACTTTTTTCTTTTTTTTCACTCTCTTTGTGTCATTCTTCTAGTTCTATGTATTTGGGGGATGATGAAAATTCTAAGCTCCTTACAAAAAATTGAAGCAATGAACATACTGACCCCAAATCCATAGATCCCTTATGTGTTTGGTGCTCTCCTTTTGGGGGAAACCCTTTCCTTTTCTTTTTCCTTTCCTTTACATGATGTAGCCTTACTTAGAAACATATGACTTGGAATAGGTGCTTTCCAAGTTGGCTCTCATGTCTTCTTTCTTTTTTACATTTTTCATTTGCTACATTAAAGTAATTTCTCACAGTACGATGTGCAACAATTCCTTTAAAGAGGGGGCATACATTTGCATTATTCTTTTGCATTTTTTCCCTTTTTCTTGGTTCTTAGTGCAACTTTCTTACTTCATATGATGCATTTGTTGCTTTGTGGATGACATTGGCTGTGATGTCCTTCATAAGTGTGATCTATCTTATCATATTGCATTCCTCTTGGTGGATTGATGCGATGAACTACATCCCCTAAGTTGTAAATTTTATATTCTTTGATCAGTCCTCTCTTGGAGACATTAGACACAATGTTCCCTAAGGTAAGAGCTCGCATGAACTAAGAAAGACTCCTTTGAAAATTCTTTGCATGTTGCATTTTACATTTTTTATATGGCCACCTTGCATAACACAACTTGCATGCCTATGGTTCCATCATTTTTGTTCGTGAGCTCCAAGCATACGAATTTTTTCTTGCCTCATGAAGCTCAAAAGTTCATTTTATTTTGTGGTACCTTATTGAAGTTATCAGGATCTATAACTTTGGTATGGTTGAGCGGGAAGCCCATTCTAAGGCATGAATTTCCCCATAGCCAGCTGTGTGTGTGAGAGTGCATACCAACCATGAGTGTATGCTTCTCACCTTTTAGGCCTTCTCACCCAGCGAATAGCCATGAGTTCCATCACCTCAGAGTGAGTATGCATTTTATTTTTGGACAAACATCCTAGATTTGATTCACATCGTGTTGGAAAAATGATCAAAGCTTCATATGATTCTCTCTCTCTTTTTTTCTCCCTATTTCATCATCATTTCCATGTGTGTTCCTTTGTGCTTATGTTTAGTTTTCCATGGGATCCTCATCCTGAGGGCTTGATCATCCCTCTTGATCATTTTTGTCTCATCTTGCTAGCATTATTTTATTGGAACCCCTCGTGATTGCACGTGGGTCTACTTTAGTCTAATTTTGAAGCAAGTTCATCGTCTCACTAAAGTGGGGGCTAAATGTGGACACGTAAAAAGTAACGCTTCTACTTTTTCTTCTTGTTTAGGCCCTCCTTGTCATTTTGGCTTGATTTTTCCTTGATTTAATGTTGTAATGTGATCAACACATTCAAATTAGGTCTTGGGTCCTTGTAAATCATTAAGAACTTTATGATGCCTTGTAAAAGTGTTATGAAGTGTTGTAGCCCATTTTCACACTTTTATAGGATTTTATTAGTATAATTCACCTAAATAACCAATTTTTGTCACTTACCAAGCCCTATTTCAAAGTTTTGTAAAGATTTGTAACAAACTTTCATTCTTTTCTAGGCTTGTCATCAATAATTTGACCCTTTATTATGTTTAAATGACCTCTTAACACACTTACAAACCCTAGTTAAGTGTTTTATGAAGAACAATTTTGTTAATCATTTAATACACTTTAATTCCTGACACCCATTAAAATTTCCATGCTAGGACCAAGTCACCACAAGGGGCGACTTAGTCCCACTTGGCACAAAAATTAAAATTATTTCAAAATTATAGCAAGATATTATTTTCTTGACCTTGAGGTCAGCCTATGAGGTGGTATTTTCAAGAAATTTTGTATAATCATCTATAAATAAAGGGTTTTCCTCTCATTTTCACCCCCCAATAAATTCATACATTCATCCACTTAATCATTCTCAGGTATTCTAGGCATTCTCAAGTCTACATTCATTGGAGCTTTTACTTGCATATCTTCATATTTCTACATCAAGGGTTTGGTGAGTTGTAGCATTGCATATTGCTCATTCATCATTCTCTTTTCATTTCATTTCATTTTCAAGGGTTTAATTACCAAACCGGGGTTTGACCAAGGAAAACACCTATTAACTAACCATTAACCCTTTTTCCCCTCTTTGCATTTGTGTTTTGTAGGTCTTGTATGCAGATTTTTCAAAGAGAAAGGTGTTAAAATGTGTCATTAATTCATCAAAGTATTTCAAAGTCAACAAAACCCTAAAAGAAGCTTGGAGATCATCTGTAAACCAAATTTTGTAGATTCGGATCCAAAAAATTATCAAGAAAAGAAGTGCAGATTGAAGACTATATATTCCTGTCTTGAATTTCCCAAGATTCACAAGTGGACTAAGTCACCATCTGTGGTGAATTAGTCCCACTTCCGGGCCTGAAAAGTGTTTTCTGCATTTCTAGATACCCTTTTGGCTAAAACCTATTTTGGCATAATTTCCCCAAAATAGGACTAAGTC